>JAXIVD010008382.1:12500-17699 GCA_036785275.1 Cancer borealis | reverse complement strand
GTGATAGAAATATAGACAGAAAGAGATAGAAGCAGAAATGGAAAGACAAGGGAAGGAGAGATTAAGGAAAGGTAAGAGATACAGATAGAATAAAGTATGAGGGAAGTATGGAAGAAAGTGTAAAAGGGAGACACAGAAGGAGACTAAAACAAAGAGATAAGAAAGGTAAGGAATGGAGAGAGAACACAGGCAGAGAGAAAAGAAAGTAGGAAATTCTTTAGTAGGGAATATGAAGCGTGCGAGGGAAGGTGAAAAAAAAGCCTTAAAGAAGATGAAGGATGAAGGATGAAGGATGAAGGAAGGGCGCTGTGTTGATATTCAGAATGACGAGAGACAATGATTTAGGATACATAAGCCACCCTAGAAAGCCGTCTAGATCAGAGACATTAAATTGCCTTAGAAGCCAATTTACATAACCACCAACCAATTATATTCATCACTGAGAAGACGATAATAAGTAAACTTCTGTAATCATATGTGGAGGCAGTCTACATCACACACACACACACACACACACACACACACACACACACACACACACACACACACACACACACACACATACACACACACACACACACACACACACACACACACACACACACACATACACACACACACACACACACACACACACACACACACACACACACACACACACACACACACACACACACACACACACACACACACACACACACACACACACACACACACACACACACACACACACACATACACACACACACACACACACACACACACATACACACAGAGCCACGTCCTCGCCATGCATCCCTTCAGACCCGCCAAGCCGTTCCTTATATGCACACTCCCACGCCTCCACTACCTGTACCTGGGCCCGGCAGCGTCTGCGTCATGAGGGGGTGGAGGGAGGCCGGGTTTTTGCCTCCCTTTGCCAACGTAAGACCTAGATTCATCATCCATCAAGGCGGGTGCAGCAACTTTATATTTCCTTACTTTTACATTTTTACCTAAAGTCGTGGTTTGTTTTTTACGGTCGTTACTTATCATAGTTTTCTTCTGCGTCCTTTTAATGGGTGTGTGTGTGACGTCTGTTGCAGGGACGAGTTGTCACTTTAACCTAACATACAGGGTCTTAACGAGGTGCTTCTGCTTTTTTTTTTTTATTCATCTTCGCTAAGTCGTTTCATAAGATCTTTTTTTCTAAGTATCCTAGTTCATAATACATTCTCAAGGTTGCCAGTGATTCCTTGCCTTCTGTGTGGCGTTCATCACTAAGCTGGATGACTGATTGCCTCTTTCCTCTCGTTTACACCTTCAAGTGACAGGTGAAAAAAAATGGCCCGACAAGGAGTATCTCAACTCAATCTAATGGGCGTGGATGAAAGTTGTCTGTCGCTGAATAACACTGCATGACGTATGAATGTTTTGGAATCAGAATCAAGGTAAATGGAATGTCAGTAAATTTCAATACCTTACTACTGCCTTTTGCTCAACAACGCCTTCTTCTTCTTCTTATTCATCATCAGGTTTGTGGGCTTTTTGCGGAAGTGACATCGAATATAACAGGTTTAGGTTGGCTTGACAGCTAAGCTCCTCCTCCTTCCCCTCACGATGCACTATTGGTGGGAGTTTCTTGGATAATGTACTGATTGTTCGTTATAGAAAATGTGACGGGATGGCATGCCTTTCAAAGTGATTATCAGGTATTGCGTCACAGGAATAGAGAAGCGCGTGCGTAGGTGTGTATTCGAGTTATTTCTTCGTTGGAACACGGCTCATATTTCTTCATGAACAGGTCTTTACATTATTAAGGTGGTGTAAATAACAATCAAGTGGTGTAAGTGTGCGTTATGGTTACGTATCATCTGCCATATTGAGTCTCCGACCACACCACATACTTTCCTCCCACCACCCGACACTACCGTCCCCTCCACCCCCCGACACATAAGGCTCCGCTACACGAAAAACCAACCCTCTCTACATGGCACCCCATACCCACGAGACCCTAAACACCTCCCCCTACTGAAACCCCAGGTCTTCCAACACAAGGGGAGCATCGAGGCCAAATAGATTTTCCGAGAACTCAGAGCCCCGCGGTGCCCAATACTGGCGGGCCCTCTACCCTGGCGCGCCTCGCCGCTCCCCGGCACCC
The DNA here is from genome assembly GCA_036785275.1 of Cancer borealis. Lineage (NCBI taxonomy): Eukaryota > Metazoa > Arthropoda > Malacostraca > Decapoda > Cancridae > Cancer > Cancer borealis. The sequence continues at coordinate 15,559 of JAXIVD010008382.1, read as the reverse complement.
TTGCAATGCCTCACAATGGGGAACGACGCTTCGCACGCATACATAAAAAGTCAGCCTTAACGGAGGGGACCGAGTTCATGAGGAAATGAGGATGTCTTCTCGCGCGAGGTAAAGTGAGCCATCTACCGGCGTCAGCTTATATTTACTGAGTCCATTCGGTCGCTGTTTCGGAAGATTAACTTGGACGCTGGCAAGTAGTCTTGCCCATCTCCTTATGTACGACTGTCAGAAGTCTTAAACTCAGAACATTCGCTGTGCTAACATCAAATGCTGACATGGACAGACTTGGTATTTTGATTTGCTTCCTCTTCTGAGAGCTGAAGTGTGCGGGAAGGATGGAGGGAGGATGGGGAAGAGGCAGTCAGACAGCGTGACGCTCCTTACCGTCACGGCATAGAGACCCGTGACAAGAACACTCTTCTCCGACAGCCACCCGTCAGGCAGTACGTGGTGGTGAAATCTGAAGTGTCGGGGCGCAAGGAAACATGGAAGAGGCTCTGCGTCTGGCGATTCCCTGACGGTGAATTTTCACGGCAGGCACGTGAGCTCTGACGTCACGAGGATGGGAAAGAGTGCCAACTGGCTGTCAAACCCCGATAATGCGACACCCATCACTAGCCCACTTCCCTTTCCACCCTCGATCTCGCCTGGCGCACCCTCACCGCGCTGAGCCAATGTGAGGCTCACCGCAGCCACTTGACGTCAGCGGCCCATTATTTACTTACACTCCCGACTGCTGTAGATTGCAAGGGTGAACGAACTTGAATTCTGGCGAATAGTTTTTGTAAAGGAGCCACAGATCGTCCCGCCCTACAGAGCGCCAGACTCTGAAGGCGGTGATGCAATAGCTAAGTGCAGGTCGGGAGCGGGACGGCGGGGCGGAGAGGCAACGCAGACAGGGTTGGAAGGGTCGGAGGGGCGGGGGATGCGATGGGGATGATGGCAATATAATAAATCAGACTTTAAATACTCGCCAGACTCTTGATCCTCTGCACACAACTCTCAGCCTCGAGTGACTTATAGCCCTTCAGGGGCCAGAGCAGCCTCACCGTGGCTATGCCAGTCCCTTTAGACCCTTGACCCCAGCCGAACTACCTAACAAGACCATAAAAAGCCACATCCAATTGACCCAACCACTAACCTCCACTTCAAAATAACAGGTGAACAGTGCCAGAGGTAGGAGGCGAAATAAAAGCAGCAGAAATAGCAGCAGGACTACAATAGGAGGTGGAAAAGAAGGAGGAGGAGGAGGAGGAGGAGGAGGAGGAGGAGGAGGAGGAGGAGGAGGAGGAGGAGGAGGAGGAGGAGGAGGAGGAGTACAAAGGAAGAACAGACAGCAACAGTCCTACTGGACCTAACGAGGCTGTCTGTTTAGCTACACTACTACTACTATAATATCTACATGATAGAGACAAAAGGACAGCAAAGTGGAAGGCTCCTCCCCACCCACCCCTCCCTCCAGCCGAAGCTGGTCGGAAGAGGAAGTGATACCATGTAGCATGAAAAAACTAACATGGAATTTGTATAGGAAATAAATAAAAAAACAAGGAGTAATCTATGCTATTTAAAAAAAAAAAAAAAAAGGAGGAGGAGAGGAGGAGGAGAAGGAGGAGGAGGAGGAGGAGGAGGAGGAGGAGGAGGAGGAGGAGGAGGAGGAAGGAGGAGGGAAGGACGATATACGAGTATGCAACTACCGCGTCACACTTTCACACACCTGCAGACAGTTCACACGCACCAACCCTTCACTCACGGCAATTCCTCCCGTCACATCACCACCTTCAGGAGACTATTTAGGTGACGTCAGTGGCGCTGCGGGTCTTCACGGGGACGGATTGTGGCAATAAAACCTACAAGCCAAAGCCGGTTAGTGGAGGTCCTGACTTCCCGCCTCTTAAACCAAATTCAACCTGAGGAAGGAAGGGCCAGACGGGAAGGGGCACGGGGTGAGGGAGGATGAAGGGCCCGTATGTTTTCTGGGTACTCTGTCGGGTACAAACAGGGTTCACGGAGGTAACGAGAAGAGTTTATCCACTACCACGTTCTGGACCCAAGATAAACACAGCAAGATGGCGGGAATCCACTGCTAACACTCCTTAACAACCAACAACATTTTTTGTACTACTCCATCGCTACATAAACGTTCCTTACCTGCTGAAGACGCATGTAACAAGGTAAAGATAGGACAGTGATAAAACAAACCCAGAGGACAGCTGAACATGGCACAAACAAACACCAGGTTATAAGATCAAGCTCACACTCACACCATGACACACAGCTTCACCTGGCGTCATGTCAGGTAATGTAATTAGTCTAAGGTGCCACTAGGAAAATAAGAGAACATTATCATCATTATTAGCAAAGCAGCAGCCAATTAGTACGAAGATTAAGGACAAATGTGAGGGTACAGCAGTAGCCCGCCAGAAGTCTGGAAAGAGACAAGCACTCACCCCACGGCGGGAGAACACAGAAGGCCGCGGCGACAGGGGTGACCTGGGAGACTGTGTACCCTGCAGACGAGAGGCAGAAGGAGGGGACAGAAGAGAAAGAAGCCAACATTAACACATGAACACTGAGGCTGTCGAGCTGTCCACACCACGCCTTGAGGTGGTGGGACGGCGCCTCACACCCGTACAATGAGCAAGCCGCGTGGAGGCTGATAGCCGTGTCAGGGCTTTAAGAATGTTGCAAACTACTTCATTTCAGGAAATAATCAGCAAGATTGTATCTATCTATCTATCCTTTTATATATATATATATATATATATATATATATATATATATATATATATATATATATATATATATATATGTACATATATATATATATATATATATATATATATATAATATATATATATATATATATATATATATATATATATATATATGTATATATATATATATATATATATATATATATATATATATATATATATATATATATATATGTATATATATATATATATATATATGTATATATATATATATATATATATATATATATATATATATATATATATATATATATATATATATGTATATATATATATATATATATA
>JAXIVD010008382.1:0-7500 GCA_036785275.1 Cancer borealis | reverse complement strand
GAGAGATTGAGTAAATACATAACAATAAAAGAGAGAAACTTACCCTGTCCCGCTGGGCGAGAGGCGACGGTCGTGTGGGAGACCAAGGCTCCTGAGGCGCGGCAGGCAGGAATGACAGGAGAGAGAATTGGAAAAGTGAGTCAGAACAAGAACTTTTCAATATATGGTTGTATGGGTCACAAATATAAGATTTAATTGAAAAAAATATTTCCACGCCATTGATAAGTACAAGCAAACCGTCCAGTGGGGTGTTCTGTGTCCATCATACAACTGTAATGTCAACTATTGTGTTGATACAAGAATACTTTGCTTTGTTCTATGTGTAAACATGTACAGGTAACAGAGTGAAGCTCTCCGGCCCATTCCATCTGGACAACTTAGCACCAACCGAAGCCTTTACGAGGGTTTGCAGAGCCAACTCTCCACCGGACACACATTCCACGCTGCCAACATTCTCACAAATGGCAAGAATTTACATATATATATATATATATATATATATATATATATATATATATATATATATATATATATATATATATATATATATATATAAAGCTGTGGCACCTTGACAGTAAAATTCACATTTAGATGCAGTAAGTTTAGTTATAAGGATGGGTAGGGGCAGGGGTGGGGGGCAAGGGGTTGCGACTTCCGTGTTTGGTGGTGTCTGATTGTTAATTAAATCACGACGTTATGATTAATTAATTAGTATTATCTATCATGTTCACGACATTAATTAGTCATGTAATCAATGCTAAAACATTGTTAATTTTGTTATGACTATGTTCGTTGTGGAGTGCAACATCCACTGTTTTTCCTTCCACAGACAGGTGTGGCGGCACGTACTACTTCCACCTCACAAGGTACGGAGGTGGCTTCCAGTCCTTACTCACGCACTCAGCTCCCTTTTTGAATGTAGTGCAGTCAAGAAAGGTATTCAGTCCTGCTTGTAATTAATGTCATTCACACCAACCAGCACGGGCTGCCATAATAATAGTTGTAAGAAAGTATGTGAGAGTAAGTGGAAGAGCAAGTGGAGGAGTAAGTGGTAGTGATGTAAGGTGCAGCAGCGGCGACTCACCCTGATGCCCGGCAGGTGAAGGGAAGTAGGGCGAGAGCGCGGGGTAGGAGAGCCAGGCGACACCGAGCTCTACGGGACACCGAAAAGAAGGTAAGAAGGTGAGACGCAAGGAGGAGGAGGAAGGAGAAAGGTTGAAGGCGCCATCCCATCACCACCAATAGTAGGGAAGAAAGAAGGGTGGGCGCGCTGCTCAACTGGTCGCTCTCAAACCTTGCAATAAAGAACTGCCTGCACTCTTTAGGACAAAGGCCGAATTCTGAGTAGTGTTTTAAGGCCTTGGAAGCAACAGTTTGCGTCCTGTTATCTGCTACACCACAACTCGCGAGTTAGTAAAGTTTTAAACACTTGAATGTCGTGTGCTTCATCTATATCATCAAAACTACTCATCTGTAAAAATAAAGATCAATAAATGAAACAATTTAATAATATGAAATTTTCGTCAGTAGCTTCGTCTTTATCAAAAACACATCTGCAAGTAATTAATTAGGAGTAAGACATGAACCAAGTCAATGATTTAGATACACTTGATGAATTAGAGCCTGAGTGTTTATGTGTGATTAAGACAAACAACTATTACTTAGAATACAAAGGAGACTTGGAGGTGACAACAAACGAGGCGGAGTCCGTTGGTCTGTCTCAGTGTGGCGTATCGGAGCCGTGACGGGAGGGTGACGGAGGGGAAGACGGACTGACGGGAGGGAGGGAGGGAGAAACGAGAGGAAAAACATTGACTATCTCTGAGTTTGCTTAGCGCACCCTTGCATGGGTGGAGTAGACTTACCCTCTGTCTCTGGTTGAGAGGGTGGGGGCTGGGGCTGAGGGGTGATCTACCGTCCTAAAAACAGAAACACGTTAATACAGTCTAGAGGGAGAGAGAGAAAGGAGACGCTGACAGTACAAGAAACACGACTCACTTTGTTGGTCTATCTCTATTATCTAACATTATCTTGACTAGCTCTAAATCACACTTGCTATCACACAGAAAACCACTAAGAGGAGAAGGAGGAGAAGGAGGAGGAGGAGGAGGAAGAAGAGGAAGAGTAAGAGGAGAGGATACATTGTGCACTTACCCGATCTTTCTGTCTAAAAGGGAAGGGCCGGGAGGGTGTCGGGGATCGAAAGTCCTGAGATGAGGGAGAAAAACAAAGGTAATACAAGGGATCAAAAAGATTATAAAAAATACCGTAGTTCATGCTGAAATGCCTTCGGTTTGACTTTTAATTAAGCACTGATATTATTTGCACCTTAGGAGAGAATCATCACGTAAATATCACAAGTGTGTATTGACCTGAGAATAAATTTAATACACATTATAGAAAAGCGTTGATTTATTTTTCATTACTAGTATCATTATTATCATCATTTTTTCTTTTTCTTTGAGGGAGGAAAGAGACTAAAAAAAAAATTATGTAGAGAAAGAGAATAAACGGTATTTTCCTTGTTTTTACTGTTGATGTTTTTTGTCGCGCCTTCAAAGAGTGGAAGAGTTTAATCTATCGTAGTTTTCCATCTCTTTTGAAGTGGCAGCGGCGGTGAGCACTAACGGTAAACAACATGTACAGATACTAAGGTGGAAACAAGATGAATGAACTTTAAAAAAAAAAAAACTCAAACCGAGAGGCAATGTTTCGCCGCGTGGGCACAAAACACGACTAAATGTAATAACAAAGTATATATATATACATAAAAAAACAAAATACTAACACACCCACAAAAACATGAGGCGTGGAACTAAAACAACAACACTAGACTAAAATGCATATACAAAAAAAACACAACTATTTCACCATTTCTACAAAACCTGAACACCATAGGGAAAAAAACATACATTATCTAATACAAGTTTCCCTGTTCTACTTTTTTCCCCCTAAGTGCATGTCTTCTACTATAATCTACTATAATCATCACTATATACATACATACACACACATACATAAAAGCACAACCCTTGACTATACTGTATACCTGAGGCTACATGGCAGGTTCTAAGGGTAAGGAAAGGAGGCCAGGATCTTACGTCACTAATAACATACATACAGACATACAAACAGATAGACATACAGACATACAGACATGAAGTGGACGGAGCTACATGACTGCTGGCTAGTTGTTGGGTCACAGACTACAGTCGATGTCAGTTTTGAGTGATGGAGGTGATTCTGAGGTCACGTTTATGAGTAAGATTATGTAAGGAAAAAAAAAAAAAAGAGAGAGAGAGGGAGGGAGGGTGAGCCGGCGAGCTACGTGGCGGCACATCAGAGGAGGAGTCTGGCACTGAGAGAGATAGAGAAAGAGAGATAGAGAAAGAGAGAGAAAGAGAGAGAGAGAGAGTAAAAAAGAAAAAAAGAAAAAAATTGAAACTGAAAGATAAAGATATAAATAAGATAGATGGAAGACAAGAGCAAGCAAGAGAAAAATAAACACGAAAAGAATAATAACTTGAACCGTAAAAGAAACTCAAAGAGAAACAGGAATGAGGAAAAAACAAAAGAATAGTGAGTGAGTAAATTAAACTGACTGACTGACTGGATGAATGGATGAATGGATGAATGGATAGATGAATGGATGGATATGAAAAAAAAAAAAACTCACTCTCTCAGACTGCAGAAACGGCGTGGGCTTGAAGGCAGGTGGCGGTGAGCGAAGGTCCTGAAGGGAGATAACCACACCTGTACCCACACACACCTGTACCCACACACACACCTGTACACACACACATCTGTACCCACACACACACCTGTACACACACACCTGTACCCACACACACACCTGTACACACACACATCTGTACCCACACACACACCTGTACACACACACACATCTGTATCCACACACACCCATATCCACACACACCTGTACCCACACACACACCTGTACACACACACACATCTGTATCCACACACACCCATATCCACACACACCTGTACCCACACACACACCTCTACACACACACACACACACATATGTATCCACACACACCTGTACCCACACACACATGTACACACACACCTTTATCCACACATACCTGTATCCACACACACATTGTATCCACTCAAAGAGAGAATGTTGATCTGAGAGTGGAGTCGTTTGGGAGACAGGATGGGACAAGCGAAAAGAGGGAAGGGAGAGGGATGAGGGAGGGGAAAAAGGGAAGGGGGAAGGGTAAAAGAAGGGAGGGAGAAGGGAATAAGGGGAGAAGCAGCATTGGCACACATAAACAAGGGGGAACCAGACACCCTTCGTGGCCTACATACCTAAATGCAGGTCACTCCCCTTATACCCCTTACTTCCCTTCCCCTTCCCCTTACTTCCTCTCACTCTCCCCCTTTTTTCCTCCTATCACTATTTCCTTGGCCCTTTTTCCCCTCATTTTTACCTCCATTCAAGTATTTCCTTTTATCTTCGCTTCCCTTTTTCCTCTCCTCCCTCCCTCCCCTCATCCTTCTCTCTCTTCATTCACTTCAGTTTTTTTCTTACTTCTATTCTTTTAACTTAATTGTGTTTATGTGACTTTTTTATCATTCTTTATTTATTTATACACTCTCTTTTTGCTCATTTCCTATCTGGTTTCTCGATTTCTCCTACTCCACTATTTCTTATTCCCCTCCTCCTCTTCCTCTTCTTCCTCCTCCTCTTCCTCGGTTCCCACATCTCTGCCCTCCCCAACCTTTCATCTTCCTATTATCTGTTCACTCACACAGTCTTGCCTCCCTCACCCAACACATCACAAAATGGTGAGAAAAGTAACACAATTAACATACAAGTAGTGAAGAAGGGTGAGGGAGATCAAGGAGTAATGAGTAATGAGTAAATGAGTAAATGAACAGACGAAGGAACATCAATGGGAAATGAAATATTGTGGTGGTGGTGAAGTAACACTCACAAGGATGAGCTGGATAGGAATAAGAGTGAAGGAGGAGTGGATTGAGGACACAAAACACAGCTGACAACACCTACCGGGTCCCTCGACATGGCTGAAGAAGGGCGTGACGAGGGCGTGGGTGACCAGATGTCCTGTGGCAGGTGTTGATAAGAGAAGATGTATTAGGAATGACTCTACCACACACTATATATCCATGTATCTATAGGGAGTTTTAACTGGTTTTATAGATGTAAGAAAAAGAAGAAAAAAAATGTATGTGTTTAAATCAGCCCGCCATTGTAGACCAAAGACCAAAGCCAAAGACGCAATTATTGTTTTCATTTATATTATTGTTTCATTATATTCTAAACACCATGAAGTAATGTTTTGTGATAGAGAATGGCCTTAATTAATCAATACTCAGTGGTGTGTGTGTGTGTGTGTGTGTGTGTGTGTGTGTGTGTGTGTGTTCTATTGTACTGTACTTGTTATATAGTGAATTCCTGACTAACCATCATTGTGTTATTAGTCAGGTGTATAAGAGGAAGGGGACTTACCCGCTCCCTGAAGGCAACGGAGGCGGGGCGTGAAGAGGGAGGTGATCGCGGCTCCTGTGGCGGGAAAGAGTATAATTGATTATATTCACCACCACCATCAATAATAACATCACATTGATCTCTTCATACTCAAAACACACACACACACACACACACACACACACACACACACACACACACACACACACACACACATACATACACACACACACACACACACACACACACACACACACACACACACACACACACACACACACACAACACACACACACACACACACACACACACACACACACACTTGTAGGCATGCATTTACTGAAAGGTAATAACGGGCCGAAGACTGGAGTGAAGCCAACCAGCAGAGAGGAACGCGCCTTAAATCATGAAGTTATTGGTGACGACTCAGGAATTAGAATTAACACTGATGATAAAGTAGTAGTAGTAACATTAAAATAATAATAATAAACATAATATAATAATAATAGAAAAATAACCTCTTGCATACACATACACATACACTCTTCTCACTTAGTCCCTGGTACCCATAGGAGAAGTACACCCATCCAAACACTGTTCGTTAATACAAGTTATGAAAGCAGTCATACTGCCAAATTAAAAATAAAACATTATATACTTTCATCTACTGTAACACATAATCAAATAGGAATATCAATCAAACATATTAATTTTTTTGTCACTTTTTTATTATTTTTCCGTGAGAGCATGACAAACCCTAAAATGTTTTTCCTCTCCTTTCAAAACAGTACATTATCAAATAAGTAGTTTTTTTTTAAACATTTTGTCCGTTATGCTAACAAAAAATAGTAAACTATATGAAACTATATGAAACCAAATGTATACATTGTTCAACTTGACATGCATGAAGTTCATTGACTGTATCATGATCCTCGTGCCAAACAATTAACATCCGTCAACTCAATGGGCGGCGCCCTTCGTGGTGCCCTTTAGGGTGTTCTTGGTGGAAGGCTTCCTGGCACTGCGTGACCGCGCCTTCCTTGCCTCCAGGCGGGCAGTGAGATCACGCGCGGCGGCCTCCACTTGGTCGCGGGGACCCTGGAGGGTGACTGTGCCGGACTGTGTGTCTTGGGCGGGAGGCACCATCACATGCACGTGGGGGTGCTCCCCCTGCAGCTGGCGGATGCCCTCCCCGCCCCAGCCGATGACGTGACGCCGCTGGTTGGGCGTCACTGGCACAAACACTTTGTACTTTAAAAGTTGTCTTGCCTGCTTCGCCTGCAGCAGCTGGCCCTCGATGCCCTGGACGCAGCTCTTAATACTCTGCGCGGCAGCAGCCACACGACTCTTGGGTCCCTCCAACATTACGGTGGAGGTCTGCAAGTCGTGCGGCAGCGGCACTGTCACGCGCACGCCGCGGTGCTCCTGCTGCAGGGCTCGGAGGGTATCGCCGCGAGGACCCACCACGTGGCGCCGCATCTTGGGCGCCACCTCCACGAACACCTTCACCTCGTCTTCCTTCCAAGACTGCCGCACCTTCTGCTGATCCTTAGCCACACGAGCAGCAAGCTTCCTCGAGGGTGGATGTTGCTTTGCCTTCTGAGTCTTGCCTTTAATAGCCACCTCCTTCACTTTCTCTGCCTTCACTTCTTCCGCCTTCTCTTCACAAATCATCAGAATCTTGCGATTCCTTTTCTTTGCTTTTCGATTGACAATTGTCCAATCGTCGCCGTCCTCCTCTTGACATATCTGCATATTCCTTTCCTTGAGGGTCACCTGCTTGCTTTCTTCCTTCCCTTCCTCTTCAGCCTTAGTAGCCTCCACAGCATGATTCTGTTCTTCACATTCCTCGTCAACAGTCTCAAAATGTTGTTCCTCTTCCTCTCGTTTCTCACCAATAGGTTCATCCATTTCTTCCTCTTCCTTGCATTCTTCAGCAAGCTCCACGAACTGATCCTTTTCAAAGTCTTTTAGTTCCATCATCTCCCAAGTGCCATGCAGAGGCTCCACGACCACCG
>JAXIVD010008381.1:0-17701 GCA_036785275.1 Cancer borealis | reverse complement strand
GGCGTGTGTGTGTATGTGTGCGTGTGTGTGTATGTGTGCGTGAGTGTGTGTGTGCGCGTGGAAAAATTGGAAACTTAAGCATAAACGGCTCTCAATGGGCTCTCTAACGGCTCTCGAAAAAGATCCGGCTCTTCTCGTTCATCTGGATATGTAGATCATCAAGTTAAAATTAACACCCTATTTTTTGCGGATGATGGGCTACAAATGTCATCAAGTCAAGAAGAAGAAGTCAAGAAGAAGCAGTGAAAAACATTAAAGATTTAATAGAAATAAGTAAAAGCTGCGGACTAGAACTAAACAAAGAAAAGAGCTATTTTATACTATATAACGTTAATGAAAAAATAGAAGAAATAGAAGGAATAAAGGTGACAGACAAAATAAAATACTTCGGAGTCAACATAAACAACCAGAAAAACTGCTTCAGAGAACACAAAGAAGAAATGCTGAAAAAGGCCCAGAGGATGGCAAATCTAACCTACAGTGTTATATCTAAAAGCTGCAACAAAATGTTAATAGAGAAAACCTACTGGATATCAGTAGTCATGCCAATGCTGTTACATGGAGCAAGTGTAATAGACTATAAGAAGGAGGAGCTAAGGAAACTGCAAAGCATAGAGAATTGAGTATTCAGGATGATCCTAGGGGCAAGGAAATACACAGCTGAAGAAGGAGTACGTGGAGAAGTGGGTGCATCACTATTTGAAACAAGAATAATGAAAAGCAAACTAACATATATCCAAAGTATACTGAAAGGAGGAAGAAATGAATTAGTAGAACAAATAATAAGGAATAGTATAGTGTGCAGAGCTGATACATGGTCTGAAGACAGCATATGAAAATTTTGGATACCTTAGGAGTCAGTATCCGAAGACTTGAAGAAATGAAAAGATCAGAATTAGAAAAGAGCTTGCTGGAATGGGACACAATGAAATGGAAAGAAGGGATGGCACAAAAATCAAGCTTAGAAATATATCGGCAAAATAAAGAAAAGGTTGGACAAGTGGATTATATGTATGATAACAGACCAAATTCAATAATTTTTTTCCAAGCCAGAACAAACAGCCTCCCGTTACATAATCGTATGCGGTTTATAAGAGAGGATAGCATATGCCCAGTTTGTGGTGATGAAACTGAAAATCTAGAGCACTTTATTTTATTTTGTGCAGGATACAGGGAAAAGAGAAAGAAAATTTTGGGTCTGCAACAACCGTATCAGGAAAACAAGGAGCAAATAATAGGAAAGATTTTATTTGAGTTCAATCACAGGAATGAGATGGAACTTATTAAGTGCTATATAACTTTTGGAAAATAAGAAATAAGGAACTGGAAAAAAGTGACTAAAGGAAAATACTATACAAAGGAACAGGAAAGAGGAAATTACAAAGGTATCAGGAAACGCAAAACAAAACACATCAGGGGGGCCGTAGCAAAGGCAATCCCCCGAAACTCATCGCATTGCATCGCATCGCACTTGGAGCTTGGAGGAAGTATAACAGGAGAGGCCATGACGTCACACGAGTGAAGCCGCTATTAGCTCCGCCCACCTATGTAAGTCAACCCAAAACATTGCTCTGCTGACTAGAGCCCCGACACTCACCCACCTCAATACTTTGTCGTTATGCCGGCTTGTTCGGTCTATGGCTGCACCAGGAGAAGTGAGAATGGAGAAATATCATTTCACCGGTAAGGTGTAGAGATTTTCACGGCCAATCATTGTATGAAATGCTAGAAAACTGGGTTAGATCATGAGCGCGCCAAAATTTGCGGGAAATCGTAATGACCAGTTGTCTTCATAATTTTACGCACAATTTATCTTATGTGAGATCTCCATGCAAATAAAACAAATTTAAGTAATGCATATATCTATATGTATCATCAGAAGTGCAGTGAACATATACTATTGACTTAAAAGTCACAAATGTGATAAATCTTGCCGTGTTTGATACAAACTTCTCTGCTACAATATTCACTTTGACAGTTATGACTTACACAAGCAAATAGTAATCAAATTACTGGACTATATAGTTCCTTGTATCTTCATAATCAATATTAACACATTGTAATTTCTCAAAACCTTGAAAAATTCTGCAAAATGTCTTGGATAAGGATGTCGAGTTATGGGAGGTAATCATTGGCTCTTCTGATTCCAATAAACTTTTTTGGTAAAAGTGCAGAATGAGGCCTTCTGCCCTTTCTTTTTCTCTCCTTCCCTACATACTCTACATAGTGTACTCAACCCATCTGTGAAGGTTTTAATAAGGGGGATGTAGAAAAATTTCTTGCGATCAGTAGTCAGGATAGAACAAGAAATAACGGTTACAAACTAGAATAATGTAGATTTAATAAAGAAATAGGCAGAAATTGGTTTACAAATAGGGTGGTAGATGATTGGAACAGACTCAGTCAGCAGGTAGTTAGTGCACAGACAATAGGGAGTTTTAAGAGAAGACAAGACGACTTCATGGATGCGGATGAGAGGTGGGTGTAGGTAATAAGGGGTTTAGGATTAACAGGAACTACCTAGTGCAGGCCTCAAGGCCTTTTGTAGCTTTCTTATTTTCTTATGTTCTTACGGTTTCAGGCGGGGTAAATCAATATTAACCTCGCAAAACGTCTTTGAAGCTAGGTTATGTTATGTTAGGTTGGTTAAGTTAGGTTAGGTTACGGTTATGTTAAGATTAGGTTAAGTTAGGTTTGGTTCAGATGTGTTGAGTATACTATGTATACTATGTAGGGAAGGAGAATAAAAAGAAAGGGCAGAAGGCCTTATTCTGCACTTTTACCTCTATTTTTTTTTTATTGAAACATTAGATTGCCTGACTATTTTGGTTCCTTTTTTGCATGGGGCCCTAAAGTCATTCCAGGGCCTCCACTAACGTCATCTATATATATATATATATATATATATATATATATATATATATATATATATATATATATATATATATATATATATATATATATATATATATATATATATATATATATCATATAATGTTGTGTATTATTTATATATATATATATATATATATATATATATATATATATATATATATATATATATATATATATATGTATATATATATATATATATATATATATATATATATATATATATATATATATATATATATATATATATATATATATATATATATATATATATATATATATATATATATATATATATATATATATATATATATATATATATATATATATATATATATATATATATATATATATAACACTATATGATATATATATATATATATATATATATATATATATATATATATATATATATATATATATATATATATATATATATATATATATATATATATATATATATATATATATATATATATATATATATATATATATATATATATATATATATATATATATATATATATATATATATATATATATATACACACACATATATATATATATATATATATATATATATATATATATATATATATATATATATATATATATATATATATATATATACTACATACTATATGATCAGAAGGTAACATGAATAATTGGTGATCTACTGATATCCGCATAGGCGGGTTTTTTCTTTCCTCAAGACTACTGTGTACTTTTTTTCTTTTTTTATATATAGTATATCATAGAAGCTCTACATGGAAGGGTATATAAGTCAGTTTCAGAGATGATAAGTTTAGTAGATGCTCAGTATAGATGATAAACGAGCAAGATTTACAGATAATCCTTGCGAGGAGGCGTGAGTATATATTTACTTTTCATAGTGTAAAGAATAAAGGAAGACAATTTTGTTAGTTTTTTCACTCAATCCTGTAAGTTCATTTCATGCTGTATCCGTTCAAACAAATTAATAATTACTAATCACATGACATATTAAGTAATCAAGACAAAAATGAAAACTTTAACGCACGACTCTCCCTTAAACTTTCCCAATGTTTTGGGTTGAATTGTATACTCCGCCCACCAGATAGGCTCCGCCCACTCGGCTTCACTTCCCACTGTAGAGCGGTATGGGACGGGGCCTCTCCCCTTATACTTCCTCCAAGACTTGGAGGAAGTATAACAGGAGAGACCATGACGTCACACGAGTGAAGCCGCTATAGGCTCCACCCACCTATACAAGTCAACCCAAAACATTGCGCTGCTGACTAGAGCCCCGACACTCACCCACCTCAATACTTTGTCGTTATGCCGGCTTGTTCGGTCTATGGCTGCACCAGGAGAAGTGAAGATAGAGAAATATCATTTCACCGGTAAGGTGTAGATTTTTTCACGGCCAATCATTGTATGAAATGCTTCAAAACTGGGTTAGATCATGAGCGCGCCAAAATTTGCGGTAAATCGTAGTGACGAATTGTCTTCATAATTTTACGCATAATTTATCTTATGTGAGATCTACAAGCAAATAAATCAAATTTAAGTAATGCATAGATCTATATGTATCATCAGAAGGGCAGTGAACATATAGTATTGACTATTAAAAGTCACAAATGTGATAAATCTTGCCGTGTTTGATACAAACTTCTCTGCTACAATATTCACTTTGACAGTTATGACTTACACAAGCAAATAGTAATCAAATTACTGGACTATATAGTTCCTTGTATCTTCATAATCAATATTAACACATTGTAATTTCTCAAGAATTTGCCTAGTCATTGCATCTTGGCAAGTGGTCTTGACAGTACATGTAAACGCCTTAACACATTGTAATGTCTCAAAACCTTGAAAAATTCTGCAAAAAGTCTTGGATATGGATGTCGAGTTATGGGAGGCAATCATTGGCTCTTCTGATTCCCATAAACTTTTTGGTAAAAGTGCAGAATGAGGCCTTCTGCCCTTTCTTTTTCTCTCCTTCCCTACATACTCTATATAGTGTACTCAACCCATCTGTGAAGGTTTTAATAAGGGGGATGTAGAAAAAGTTCTTACGATCAGTAGTCAGGATAGAACAAGAAATAACGGTTACAAACTAGAATAATGTAGATTTAATAAAGAAATAGGCAGAAATTGGTTTACAAATAGGGTGGTAGATGATTAGAACAGACTAAGTCAGCAGGTAGTTAGTGCACAGACAATAGGGAGTTTTAAGAGAAGACTAGACTTCATGGATGCGGATGAGAGGTGGGTGTAGGTAATAAGGGGGTTAGGATTAACAGGAACTACCTAGTGCAGGCTTCAAGGCCTTTTGTAGCTTTCTTATTTTCTCATGTTCTTACGGTTTCAGGGGGGGTAAATCAATATTAACATCGCAAAACGTCTTTGAAGCTAGGTTATGTTAGGTTAGGTTGGTTAAGTTAGGTTAGGTTACGGTTATGTTATGATTGGGTTAAATTAGGTTTGGTTCAGATGTGTTGAGTACATTATGTATAGTATGTAGGGAAGGAGAGAAAAAAAGAAAGGGCAGAAGGCCTTATTCTGCACTTTTACCTCTATTTTTTTTAATTGAAACATTAGATTGCCTGACTATTTTGGTTCCCTTTTTGCATGGAGCCCTAAAGTCATTCCAGGGCCTCCACTAACGTCATCTATATATATATATATATATATATATATATATATATATATATATATATATATATATATATATATATATATATATATATATATATATATATAACACTATATGATATATATATATATATATATATATATATATATATATATATATATATATATATAACACTATATGATATATATATATATATATATATATATATATATATATATATATATATATATATATATATATATAACACTATATGATATATATATATATATATATATATATATATATATATATATATATATATATATATATATAATATATATATATATATATATATATATATATATATATATATATATATATATATATATATATATATATATATATATATATATATATATATATATATATATATATATATATATATATATATATATATATATATATATGTATATATATAACACTATATGATATATATATATATATATATATATATATATATATATATATATATATATATATATATATATATATATAACACTATATGATATATATATATATATATATATATATATATATATATATATATATATATATATATATATATATATATATATATAACTATATATATATATATATATATATATATATATATATATATACATATATATATATATATATATATATATGTATATAACTATATGATATATATATATATATATATATATATATATATATATATATATATATATATATATATATATATATATATATATATATATATATATATATATATATACTATATACTATATAATCAGAAGGTAACATGAATAATTGGCGATCTACCGACATCCGAATAGGCGGGTTTTTTCTTTTCTCTAGACTACTGTGTACTTTTTTTCTTTTTTTATATATAGTATATCATAGAAGCTCTACATGGAAGGGTATATAAGTCAGTTTCAGAGATGATAAGTTTAGTAGATGCTCATTATAAATGATAAACGAGCAAGATTTACTGATAATCCTTGCGGAGGAGGCGTGAGTATATATTTACTTTTCATAGTGTAAAGAATAAAGGAAGACAATTTTGTCAGTTTTTTCACTCAATCCTGTAAGCTCATTTCATGCTGTATCCGTTCAAACAAATTAATAATTACTAATCACATGATATATTGAGGAATCAAGACAAAAATGAAAACTTTAACGCACGACTCTCCCTTAAACTTTCCCAATGTTTTGGGTTGAATTGTATACTCCGCCCACCAGATAGGCTCCGCCCACTCGGCTTCACTTCCCGCTCTAGAGTAGGGGTGGGCAAGAATCGGTAATTTGAGTATTCATGATTCCGAATACCGAAGCCCACGGAATCGTTGGAATCGATTCCGGAATCGATTCCGCAGGTTAGCTCCGCCCACTCGGGACTCACTCACTCACTCAGAGCGGGGAGAGGTATTCAGTATTCATTAAGGGTGTTCATTTGCAAAGCGTAGCGATTCCGGCAACCAGTATTCGTTTCGGCCGGTGGCCACGCGGGACGATACCAGTGAGGGTATTCGTTTGCAATGCTTAGCGATTCCGGCAACCAGTATTCATTCTGGCCGGTGGTTGGACGCCGTAGAGAGTATTCTCGGCATACACACACCTTTTTGACAGTCTCAATAAGATCAGTATGAATATTTTTTTTTTTAATTATTTTACTTTTAATGACACGGAGGGTTAATGTATAACAAGGAAATATCAAACCATGAAAATTATTCATATATAATTTACTAAGCATATATGGTGCTGCGCGACACAAGTTTCCCCCTGAAGACGGCTTGACTGAGGTGCGGTGGGGATGTTGTTAGATTTGTCACTCCAAGGAGTAACGCGGGCCTCAACGCCTTCAACGGCGGCCCGCAAGCGGTGGGGATGGCAACTCCATATATATATATATATATATATATATATATATATATATATATATATATATATATATATATATATATATATATATATATATATATATACTGCCAGGCGCACTGGCAAACCACTTCATACGTCACAAGATGTCGACCAATCAAATGTCCCGACTGGGAATCGGAAGAGGTAAGTATTCATTTAAGTATGGAATCGATTCCACTCACCGGAATCGATTCCAGTAACTCATTAGTGGAATCGCCGGAATCGATTCCGGACTCGATTCCGACCCGGCCTTACTGTAGAGCGGTATGGGACGGGGCCTCTCCCCTTATACTTCCTCCATGGCATCGCACAACTACTAGACGGTAAGAATTATGGCCCAAATATTACCCTTTACACCTACAATTCACACCTTTTCCCGCGCTTTTCACACCCTATATAGCAACATGAATAACCAGGATGAAGTAGACGTCCATGGATGGTTTAATTATGTTAAAATAAGTGAGTTTAAATATTGCCTCCAATAAAAATGGATGCCATTGTTATTATTTTGTATTTCTTACACGTATGATGGAATGGTGTTATATATGGGCTAAGTTTCCTCGGTATTACTATACTTTATGCCATTAAACAGTCGAAGGTTATGGCTACACTCAGCTTGTTGCTCTTACTATTTACAACATTTTCACTGATTACACTACCTGTCGGAAATGAATAATAACTGCAATACGTCCGTGAATGTGGTACAGTTTTGGAGTGTGGGTGGACTGTATCTCGAAGTCAAAACAAACAAACAAACACTATCAATTGTTTTTAGCACGGGCTTTGGTTTCAACCATGGGATTGGGTCCTGTTGCTACAAAGGATTATTATATTGTCTATATTTCCTCTGTCCAATGACGTGCCACCATCAATTGCCAGCACCAGCTGCGCCAATCACAGCTTGCTATATGTAATAGTAGACGTGGCACACCTAGAAGGAGACACTTTTCTCCTCAGTTGTATCATGGCTACCGTTGACGTTACTTGTCAAGGTTGTGAATTGGATTATTGGCAAATAATCGCAAAATTCCAGTCCAAAAACGATTTGGTGTACGACTTTCTGAGGGAACACGGCGTCCTACCAACAGGTGTTCAGTGTCCCCACTGCCACACGCCTTGTAAACTGAGGTCTGACAGGCGTGTGTGGTATTGTGGCCGGTACCGAAAGTTGCCAAAGAAAAAACGCAGTAAACAGTGTCATTATAGCGTTTCGGACTTTAAAGGCACTTTCCTGGAAGGATCGCATTTTCCTGCGTGGCAGGAACTTCAGGCTCTCGTTAAGGTATTGTGAGTTCTGAAATTTTACTTGGTGCCCCCCTTTTAGGATAGGTTAGGATAAATTAGGTTTGGTTAGGTTAGGTTAGGTTGAAACAGTGTCACAGGGGGGTGTCTAGGGGGGGCGCAGCCCCCACGGTTAGGATTGGTTAGGGTAATTTAGGTTAAATCGGGGGAAATTTCCCAAAATGTTGGGAAATTCCCCTAGATTTTTCAAAGGCCATATATCACTCCCATATGCCTTTCCCCCCCCAAAAAAAAACCCGATTCCCCAGGCTCCCCCAAGCTTGCTGGGGGGGATGGGGGTGGGTGGGTAGAGATGTGGCATAATGGCATAAAGTATATATTTACCGTTTCCTCATTAGTTATGGTAGTGTGTTAATTACGGGTGTTGTGGTTTGATTAATGTTGTGAACGGTGGTGAAGCTGTGTAGAGGACAACGGGGTACGGCTGCCGTATCTGTAAACACTGACTTATTATTATCATTATTATTATTATTATTGATATTTTTTTGACTGAACACCCACCCCAACACCACCCACGCCCACGGCAAACCCCACCCACGCCAAACACATCCACGCCCACGACAAACCCCACCCACGCCAACTCCACCCACGCCCGCCTGAGCCTCATCCACCCCAACCCCATCCACGCTAACCACACCCACGCCCATCCCATCCCATTTAGGTAAATAATTAATGCTGTTACTAATATTTCACCAAAAAAAAATATACTATCCATAATTGTAATCCATAAATGTAATTATTAAGCTAAACTATAATTTATGTTTTGTGTTGATTAGATTACATTAAATTAGGTTAGATTAGATTAGGTTAGATTAGATTAGTTAGATTAGGTAATGTTATATTAGGTTATGTTAGGTTAGATTAGGTTAGGTTAAGTTAGATTAGATTACATTAGATTAGGTTAGGTTAGGTTAGATTACATTAGATTAGGTTAGGTTAGATTACATTAGATTAGGTTAGATTAGATTAGGTTAAGTTAGGTTAGATTAGGTTAGGTTAGGTTAGATTATATTAGATTAAATTAGATTAGATTAAATTAGATTAGGTTAGGTTAAGTTAGGTTAGATTAGGTTAGGTTAGATTATATTAGATTAAATTAGATTAGATTCGATTAAATTAGATTAGGTTAGATTAGCTTAGGTTAGGTTATGAAAAGATGGAGAATCTGCTATTGATGTGGGTGAGGGAAAAGAAGCTTGCGGGAGATACCGTGATGCGAGAAGGCACGAGCCATTTATGCTGATTTGCTTTATATTCTCTTTTATTATGTTATTATACAATATTTTGTTATTTATAAATACATTTTTCTTATTTAAAAACACGTAACAAAAAATTGGGTGGTATTTTTGGAGCTGGAACGAATTAATGGCATTTCAATTAGTTTCAATTTGATATATGAGCAAATTGAGTTACGAATTAAACTCGTAAGTCAAGATTCCACTGTATCTCTAATAGCTTCCGACAAAATTATAACGAAATCTATTTATTGGAAAAAAAGATACGGTTTAATTTTACTGCGTAATTATTATACATAGAACAAATATTCATAATGGCAATTGTTGATTTTATTTAGATCTATCAGATGCAGTAATGATATTTCCAATACCTCTACCCTGATTCCCCATCAGTCCCCCTTATCTCTTCCAACAAGCAGGGGGATCCTGGGGAATTGGGGTTTGGGGGGGAATGAAAAATAATGACAAATAACCTAACCTAACCATAACCTAACCTAACCTAACCATAACCATAACCTAACCTAACCTAACCTAACCTAACCTAACCTAACTAACCTAACCTAACCTAACCTAACCTAACCTAACCTAACCAGGGATCCCCATGCTAGGACATTAACCTAACCTAACTTAACCAAACCATAACCTAACCTAATCTAACCTAACCATAACCATAACCTAACCTAACCTAACCTAGCAGAAAGAGCCCCGTAGGACACTAACCTAACATAACAAAGGACCTCCAAAATTATACCGTTAAGACTTACCGGTGTGGTGTGGTTATTGTTCAGGCGATGGAGGTGGGTAGAGTTTAACGGCTTGGTTGAGAAACACGTCAAACCTCTTCTTGACATCTGCATACCTCAATTTGAACATTGTGGTCACTAAATAACCCACAAAGTGTCTTTTCCTCCTCCCAAACACTGGCACTTTCCTTTTTAACTCCCTCCACTGGCACTAAACCATGTCTGACTAACAGCTTCACAGTCGCTGAAATATGTCACACAATAATCACCCGTCAAACCTAACCAATTTATTTT
Organism: Cancer borealis; assembly: GCA_036785275.1. NCBI lineage: Eukaryota > Metazoa > Arthropoda > Malacostraca > Decapoda > Cancridae > Cancer > Cancer borealis. Next base: position 6,653 of record JAXIVD010008381.1, on the reverse strand, counting down.
CATACATCCACAAGCTCACCCATTAAAAAAACAAACATCAATTTCACCCAAAACTCACCCAATATTCACCCGTCAAACCTAACCTAACCTAACTTCCCCAGGAATCAGCTGGCTACTAAGTAAGCCTTCGGATAATCATGGCCATCCGTCTCCCTGCCCCCCTTGTCATCCGGATGTGCCTCTGCCCCTCACCACCCGGACCACCCACCACTACGTTGGATATAGGATGAAGGTGAGTGTGTTTTGACGGGCTGATTGGCTGATCCACTCCTCTGAGGACCAATAAGGGGGACGAATCTAGTGAGTATAGGGTGTGTGTGTGTGTGTGTGTGTGTGGGTTAAGTAGTATTAGTAGTACGCTACGTGACTCTTAGATTTTTACCGCGATTTCTAAAATTTATTCACTTTCCTTATAGCTACGCATGATTTTATTATATTGTATGCCAGAATATTGTTCTGCCCATATATGTGATGTGGAAATTTGTACGAATTAATGAAAGAAGTGTCTAAATTTTGGATTTAGCGGTGTTAGGCGGTGAGTTGGCGGAGAATGCATCTTGGGAGTGAGCTGTGGGATGCTTGCTCTACGCGGCCAGGCTGTCATCTACTGACTCCGCTAATTGTTGATTTACTGTATTTTACTAGGATTATGCGTATCTTTTTTATAAGTACTATTTAATTAAGTTCTATCTACATGTGTGGTGGTTAATTATATGCGAATTGTTGGAGGAAGTTTATAAAAAATAGTGTTTAGCGGTGACTGATGGTGTGAGGCGGTGATGTTATTGTTTTATTTTTGCTGACACAAGGCCATCATAGCTATACAGAGCCCTCTAGGATTGGTTGGGCACCAGTAACTAAACAATTATGGTTGTAAAAAAATACAGTTTTGGGAGTGCGTGTGTGGCGGTCGTGTCCCCAGACTCAACACAACACACGGATCCATACTGGTGACGGGGTGAGGTAGCCGAGTCTTGATTCCTTACGCTATGTGACGCGGTTAGATTTTTTACCACGATTCCTATAATTTATTCACTTTCCTTATGGCTACGCATGATTTTATTATATTGTACGCCAGAATATTGTTCTGCCTATATATGTGATGTGGAAATATGTACGAATTAATGGAAGAAGTGTCTAAATTTTGGTTTTAGCGGTGATAGGCGGTGAGTTGGCGGGAAATGCAATCCATTTTGGGACTGTGCTGACGTGCTGAGGTTTATTACTTATATTTATATTCTGGCTCAGAGATTTTTTTTTTTCTTAAGTACAGTATAGCATGCATAGTTTATAATGTTATCAGGGTATTTGAAGGGTGACCATGCAGTGCTGCGTCACGCATTCTTTATAATATTATTGACTTTGTGGCTCATAGATTTCTGTATATGAAACAAAAGGGAGATAATGCATTTATTATCTTCAAAATAATTAAAATAGATATTAATAAAAAAAAATAAAAACATATTGGTACCAATAAACAAAGACATATAAGAATCTAGGAAAAATAACTGAAAGTATTGGACCTCCCAGCCTGGGGTCCAATACTTTTGACTAGTACTGTAGACTCAGTTTTATCATTAATACAGTTCAAAGCACTAACTCACCTTTAAGGAAAATAAACTAAAAATGAGAAATTATTTTGATGTAACATTTGCATTATGTATCTATCGCTCCAATATCAAATGTCATGTAACTAACACACCTTAATACAGCCTAACACAACCAAAACAAACTCTAACACACCTTTCCCCATTCTTAGAGAGACGGAATGGCTGTTTGGAAGTGTGAAAGGGCGCGAGCAGCTGTCGGAGAGTGCGTGTGTATCTCGCCTCCTTGTCACGCACCTCCACCGCTGTGACGGACCCCAACGCACCCTACAGCAGATCCAAGATGAACTCTCACCCAAAGTAATGGAACTGGCACCCTCAGGCCTTCCCCCACACACTAAGGTGAGGATTAGGGTGATATGCTGAAGAATTAAGGGGATATGAGAGAATTTAGGGTGATATAGTAAAGAATTAGGGTGAAGGAGTGAACATAATAGGGTTGATAAGATTAAAATTAGGGGATTATATTGAAAAAGGATGACAAAATTCAATTAGTTAGAGATGGTTCTCTCTCTCTCTCTCTCTCTCTCTCTCTCTCTCTCTCTCTCTCTCTCTCTCTCTCTCTCTCTCTCTCTCTCTCTCTCTCTCTCTCTCTCTCTCTCTCTCTCTCTCTCTCTCTCTTATTTATTTATTTATTTATTTTTAACATGATCATTACATAAAATCTCGTCTCGTACAGGTTCCATTCCTGTCGCTGGGTGAGGAGATGGGTGAGGTCAAGGAGGTCACTAGAGGCCACAGTGACCTCTCAGGTGCCTTCGTAGTGGAGGACATACACCCACCAGGGGCTCAGCCAATCAGGAGGCTCGTATTCCTCGGCAACCAAGCTGTCGTCCAATCAGAAGCAAGAATTTTGATAGGTGAGTTTTGGGAGGAAGAGGAGAAGGAGGAGGAGATGAAAAAAAAGGAGGAAGAGGAAGATTGAGGAGATAAAAAAGAAAGAGGAGGAGGAGGAGGAGGAGGAAGAGAGTAGATGAAAAAGGAGGAGGATGAGAGGAAGGAGGAGAAAAAAAAAATAATAAGATTAAAAACAAAAATAAATTAATTTACCTAACCTAACATCTTTCAATTCCAGAAACAGTGAAGAAGGAAGACAACAAGAATAAAAAGAAGAAGAAGAAGAGAAAAGGAGGAGGAGGAGGAGGAAGAGGAGTAAGAGGAGTAACAATTGACCTAACTCACCTCTCTTGTCATCATCACTTAGCAATGGTTACCGGATTGACTCTAACCACCTCCTCCTCCTCTGTGCTTGTGGTGGACCTCGGAGGGGGTGCTTTTGCATCTTTCATCTATTCTAGCTTCCCTAAGGTACGTGTGTGTGTGTGTGTGTGTATTATAAGTAATGTTTTCTTAATTTTTATTTTATTTTATGTTTTCTTCTAGCTGCATCCTCATTCTTTTTCTTGTATATATATATATTTTTTTTCCTCTTTCTCTTTCTCTTCTTTTTTTTATTCCTCCTTCATCTTCCTCTTCTTCTCTTCTTCATCTTCCTTCTCTTCACAACATTACTTCCTCATCAATCTCCACCTTTTACAATTCTTTTCCATTACCTTAAATCACGTCAATTCCATTTATTTACCTACTAATCTATTATTATAGTCTTGTATTCATTATTGTATTAGCTAATCCACCACCACCACCACCCAATCTTTCCAGGTGTGTGTGGTAGCAGTGGAGCTTGACGCGGCTGTGGTAGATATGGCTAAAAAGTGGTTTGGCTTTGTGGAGGGTGAGAGGATGAAGGTGGAAGTGTGTGACGGGTTGCAGTATGTGCGGACGGCTGCTGAGAAAGGTGAGAGAGAGAGAGAGAGAAAAAAAAAAAAAAGGGACAGATTAAGTCATAGAAACAAACAAAAAAAAGACAGAAATCCCACAAAAAAATTCCATATATACACAATATATACAAAAGAGAATTTTTTAAAACTTTTTATTATTTAAGAAATATTATTTATACAACTTAACATTATATACGTAAACCAACATTATTTCTTCCCCCATTTCCCCTCCAACACTCCTCAAATTTCCCCTCCCAATCCCAATGCATTTTACACACCCACCCACCTAACCTTCCTTCCTTGGTTCCCCTACAGTGCCAAGAGTACGGGTCAGCCATTATGTACAATCTGGGCACAAAGGAGGTGAAGACAGTAGTGTTTGATGACGTGGCGCCTGAACTCGCCATGGCAATACTACAATACTTCAGTACACACCCACCCGAGGAACTACTGTGGAGGACCATGGCTGCTCTGTGTAGGTGTGTATCAACTTCCACCTTCCGAGGCGCGAGTGAACGCATTGATGCTTTACTGGAAGAAATTGATGCCAAGCTTAGCCGTGTACGAGCATTCTAACAAGACTCCACACACACACGGCATACACATACACACACCGCCCACTTATACACACACACACACACACACACACATACACATATATTGTCCTGACACTCAAACAACAATTGGTTATTTTTAGTTTGTATTGTTTTAATTATTGATAAGTGCTCTCTCTCTCTCTCTCTCTCTCTCTCTCTCTCTCTCTCTCTCTCTCTCTCTCTCTCACCCACCCACCCATCCACCCACCCTCTCACCCACCCACCCACCCACCCACCTCACCCCACAGACCCACAGAATATCTTACACCACAGGCACACCCACCCCAGGCACCCTGAACACATACACACACACTCTCTCTTCTATATTACAATGTTGTGATTAAATGTTGACAATAATAAATGAGACAAAAGCATTACTTAATTTTTTCACATACGCTTTTTAAGAAATGACTCACTAATTTTATTTTTACATTAAATATAAAACAAATAGTAATAATATAAAAATCAATACCTATGTTCTGAGTGTCTCAAGGGGACACACACACACATATATACACACACACACAGACAGACAGAGAGGCTATTACTAATATTTATGCCTAATATATTGCTTCTACACTGCCAGTTATCTCACAAAATAAGATACATGACTAACTTTGTATATACGTATGTTAACTATTTATTACACACACACATGTACACACACACAAGCCTGCCTGAGTGTGCAGTAAATATGTGTTGCTCAAGAACCTTACATACATATATAAGAGTCCTTTTGAAAACTCCCAATAAACTAATGTTGATACAAACTGATGAACTTATTTAATTAACATTGTTCCGAGGAGACCTTGCTTCCAGGCTTCTGTTCTTGCTCAACTTATATATATATATATATATATATATATATATATATATATATATATATATATATATATATATATATATATATATTTATCGCCTTGTTCACCCATAACCACCAATAAGCAAAGAGATATAATATAGAATAGGTGTTATGTGACTATCTATACATCTATCTATCACTTGAATTGCTCTGAGAATACTTTACTATAAGACAAGGTGATTATTTTTTACTTTAATCCTTGAATTTAATCAGCGGACGGTCCATCTATCTATCCCTTGAGTTTGCCGGCCAAGAAGTTAATATGTTTGTCATTAATACTTGAATTTAATCAATGGACGGCTTTGTCTTGTCTTGTATTGTGGATCTATTAAGTTAAATGATTCTGCCAAGACAAGAATAATGTTTTTGTTATATTCTACGCATAACAACATCAAGCTCACTGTTCTATCTGTTATAATAATAACAACACGTAGTCATAGCAAAATAATAATAATAAACGTGATATAAATACGGAAATAATAATAAACACATGTACGTACACACATTTTCAACACAATAATTATGTTATCGTCTGATTTTCTTGTTAATCGCAAACATTTTTTATACTCACTAAGTATAATTGTTTTTACGCTCTCACTCTAAGCCTTTTTTCCCTTTATCAACACTTAATTTCCCTCAGTAAGCCTTTTTCCCTTGCAATTGCATAAAATATTGAATTAGTTTAGTCTAGTCTGCCTATAGTGCTTCGAGAGAGAGAGAGTGTGTGTGTGTGTGTGAGAGTGAATATACTTGCTTTTGTATTCTTGTAGATGTATAGTGAATAATTAATGTTTCCTTTTGTATATTCTCTATTGTAGATGATGAATAAAATGGTTCTATTTGAATAAGTTTTTTCATTTGATTCATATTGTGTTCTCTCTCTCTCTCTCTCCCTCTCATTCCCTTATCTTCTATTTCTCTCCTCTTAACTTCAATCTAATTTTCTTCTGTCTCTCTCTATTCTCTTCCCTTCTATCTCTCTCTCTCTCTCTCTCTCTCTCTCTCTCTCTCTCTCTCTCTCTCTCTCTCTCTCTCTCTCTCTCTCTCTCTCTCTCTCTCTCTCTCTCTCTTCTCTGTCTGTCTCTCTCTCTCATTCTCTTCTCTTCTATCTGTCTCTCATTCTCATTATAAAACTTAAGTAACTAAACAAACACTTACATCATTTTTATAACATTTCAAAGATACAATAATTCATACGAGTAATAATAATAATAATAATAATAATAATAATAATAATACACTTACTGTCTGTCTCCTGTTAGTCATTCATACACAAAGTAATTTCAATTCCCAATAATACCCAAAAAATACCCAATAAATCAAGGTTAATTTCTCTTCCATAATGTAATGAAAAAAATTAGTTAGATAAGAGAAAAAAGAAGAAATCTAGCAAGTTTATTACAATGTTACAAAGAAAATTAACCTTTGACCATTCTACCTTGACCTTACAGTTTGTGGGAAGGTCAAATGTAAGGTCATGATGTGGAGGAAGTAAGGGAAGATAAGGAAATTGTGAGGAAAATAATAATTGTTTAATGATAGAAACAGTTCTTCAAATTTATTCAACCTGTGTGTGTGTGTGTGTGTGTGTGTGTGTGTGTGTGTGTGTGTGTGTCTGTGTGTGTAATAGTAATACTGTGCTTCCATTACTACTACTACCACCACTACTACTACTACTACTACTACTACTACTACTACTACTGTACTATCACACATCACCACCATCAACATCATTAATCAGAATATATAATTGTCATCACCATTTTGAAAGCTCATCACCAATCAATAGCTAATAGAGTTTTTTTATTAG
>JAXIVD010008380.1:0-10000 GCA_036785275.1 Cancer borealis | reverse complement strand
CCATTTTCTTTAATATTATGTTATTATTTATTAGTCACCTCTCTCTCCCTTCCTTCCTTCCTCCCTCCCTCCCTCCCTTCCTTCCTTCCTTCCTTCCTTCCTTCCTTCCTTCCTTCCTTCCTTCCTTCCTTCTTTCCTTATGGAGCAGAAGGTCAACGATATACCTCTGTTACCTTAACTTCTCCTCCTCCTACTCCTCCTCCTCCTCCTCCTGTTCTTTTATTCTCCTATCCATTCTTCCTCATAATCATCGTCATTCGTCCCTCCTCTTCCTGTCGCTTGCTCTCCTCCCCTTCTTCTTCCTCCTTTACTCTCACTTCCTCTTCTCATCTTCCTTCTCTCCCTTCCCCCAGCGGACCGGCTCTGAAATTAATGTTAGAGAGGAACTTGGGACCAACTATTACCCTCACTCTGTGGTCTATAGCACACTGGGACCATTATCTCCCATAGTCCCCCCCCTCTCTCTCTCTCTCTGCCCCTCTCTCTCTCTCTCTCTCTCTAACTCTCTTTCTCTCTTCCCTCTAGTCCTTCATCCCCCCCACGTAGGGTCGTTTTTCCCTGTTTTATTATCTTCTTATCGCTTCTCCCCTCATCTCATTCCCTTCGTTGTTTTATCTTATCTTTTTTATTGTTTTGTTTTCGTTTTTCTGTTTGTTTTTTAATTATTTTATTCGTAGATTGTTTTGTTTTGTAATCGGTTGTGTGTTACTATGTGGTGGTGGTTTGGTCTTCTCGTGTTTTTTTTTTTTTTTTCTCTCTCTCTCTCTCTCTCTCTCTCTCTCTCTCTCTCTCTCTCTCTCTCTCTCTCTCTCTCTCTCTCTCTCTCTCTCTCTCTCTCTCTCTTTTCAGGCCCTTTATTCAATTCCTCCTCTTCTTCCTACTCCTCCTCCTCCTCCTCCTCCTCCTCCTCCTCCTCCTCCTCCTCCTCCTCCTCCTCTTCCTCCTCCTCCTCCTCCTCTTTCATCTCTCTTATATTATTCAGTTTTACTTTGTCAGACTTTTACATAACCTTGTGGGGGAGGGAAAAAAAAAAGTTCCTTGTGTATATTGACAGCTGGTCATGGACTTGGAGGCTTAAAAATGCATCCCATCTGTCCACGTCTTAGTCTGTTTATCTGTCTGCTCATTTGTCTGTGTGTCTATTTGTCTGTTTGCCTCTGTCTTTTTGTCCATCTGTCTGTCTGTCTGTGGAGTGAATAAAGGGAAGATTCTGGTTAACTATTCCATTATTAAGGTAGACAGAGTAAGGATAAGCAAGTGGAAAATTACAGTGGCACAGGAGAGGGAGGAGGAGGAAGGGGAAGGAAGTAGTTAGGAAGTTGAGAAGAGCAGTAACCATGAACATAACGGTGGAGGATGCGAGGAGATGTAACACTTCAGAGGACTGGGAGAGATTGAAAATAGTCATTTAAAGCAGAGTTGATAAAATTGTTCAAATGAATACCCTGACATCACTCCGGAAGAACCTCAGAGGGAAGTGCAAACACATGATAGGAATTAGTGAGTGAATCCATTGTTTTGATGTAAATTAATAGGTTTTTTAAGCCACTAAACCAGATAAGAGAATAGACGTATGAAAACTCTGCTATATATGGAAGAAAATCATGTTGTGTTTATAGATAATATAGAGGATTTGATATAAGAACAACAGATGGATAGGAAATAATAGTGTGGAGAATCATCTGTACATTGAATAATACAATGTTGAAGGTGAGGAAGACGATGAGAGGTATGATGAGTGACTCTGAGATATGCTGAGTGGGGGCAGCGACACCTCGAGTGGCTATGAAGAGGAATACAAAGAAAATAAAACACAGTAGTTATAGCCAAGTGTTGCGTCTAGCCTTGACCACTTCCTGCTTGCTCAATGGAAGGGGAAAAGAAACAAAAGAAAAGATAGAAAAGGTGTTGACATGGCAAAATTTGTTCATGAATAATCAATTAGAGTATGCTAATGAGGAATTGGCAGCTTGGAAATATAATGAGACCATGTTCGTACAATATTTGATGCATGCATATAAAATAATAGATAAATGTATATATACTTAGAAAGAAATGCATATGATAATAGTATCCGATCAGGTAGTGGAGGAGAGCACCTGTGTGGGTGTTAGCAGGGAATCCACTTAGTGAGTAGCACAGGTGAGGCCCTTTTATACTTAGGACAGGTAGTGTGTACGTGTCCAGCGCTTCGTTAATTAACACGTTATTGCCAACTCTGGACCTGAATGTAAAAAAGGTGCTGCGTCTCTCTTCATTAATGGAATTTTACGGTGTAGACAAATGGCCTCGTGGACGCGTGTTCCCCGAAAAATTTGGTGGTGTTATTATTAATATTATTATTATTATTATTATTATTATTATTATTATTATTATGACTACTGCTGATATTATTTATACTACTACTACTGCTACTTATACTTATACTTATACTTATACTACTACTACTACTACTACTACAGTGATAACAAGGGAAGTATACAGACCGTCATTGTTTTACGTTAGGGACAAATGAACGAGCGAACTTGTAACATACAACGGAATTCGGAAGTCGAACGCCGCTCCAAACTTTCATCATTATCTCCATTGATGATCACCTGTTTGTGTTCGGGGCGTGGATGTGGGCGTGGGCGTGGGCGTGGACGTGGGCGTGGGTTTGTTAGTCCCTCTGTATTGTTTAATAGATGAATGTATGTTTGCTAGCCTTGTAATCATGTCTATGTATGTGTGGTACTAATGATGGTGATGACTTTTTGCATATATACTTGCATCTACCTATGTGTGTGTGTGTGTGTGTGTGTGTGTGTGTGCTTAGGTATGTGTAGGTGGACATGGGGTTATATTCCAACATAATACGTTGCAGCCCAACATAAAAAAGAATAAATAAATACATAAAGTCGGTCTTGGAAATTTCATTCTGGAATTAATTAGATGAAATACACGAGCGTGACGTCACCTTGTCCGAGGCTTAATGTCTGACCCTTTGTGTGACGCTGCAGCCCACTCATGCCAAGCCAAGCCACGTCACTGCAATTTTACATCCACCAAAAAAGAAATAATTAATCCGATCCTGAATTTCAACAGAGAACCGAGAGATTATTTGTGTTGTTGTATTGCATCTTATTGGTCGTATTGCTGTTTTTTCCGGTAGTGTTGTAGTATTAAGGGATCGAGGAATATTACGTTTGTCCTTTACTGGTGATGATTTGATGGGGAGTGAACGGTGGTTGGACTGTCAAGGTGTTTTATGTAATGATTGATTGAATGAACCTGGGAATATTTTGATTAGGAAAGAGGAAGGGACAGATGGAGGGAGGGAGAGGCTGTGTATGTGTGTGTGTGTGTGTGTGTGTGTGTGTGTGTGTGTGTATGTGGTGCAGCAAGACTGGCGCCATTGATCAATACCTTCATGTCTTCACTAATTACACCTGTTCGTCATAAAGGTCGTGTCAATATTTGCCATTAATTACCCTCAAACCTGAACTGGGGACGTGTCGCCTGGATCGTCATTAATTACTGCTAATCATTGCCAGCTTGAATTGCCTCCGTATGAATCAGAGGAACTGCGCCACGAAACTTAATATTACTCTTGATGTGAATTAGTGAGGCGGATGAAAAGCTGGATGGATGAGGAGGAGATGCCGAAGTGTGTTTACTTACCTATCAGTCCCTTTCTTTACGGTGTGAGGGATGAAGGTGGATGCTGGGAGGGAAGAGACGAAGAGAAGAGAGAAGGTTAGGTTAGGTTAGTTGAGTTGAGTTCAGGTTTGGTTTGGTTTGGTTAGGTTAGGATAGCGTTACATAAGAGTGATGTATGTTGTGTGTGAGAGTATATATAGATGGAGGACTATATATGTAGATGTAATGAAGTGTGGTTTGGAAAAATAAAAAAGTATATTATGTGTATATACTAAAAATAGATGGAAGGTTCTCGTATTCCTCTACATGACGTGAACTAAAAATACAACTTGAGGGTACAACATGGCATTCCAGTCTTCCTTTTACTTTCCCTTTGTGAGCATGACACGAGCGGCTGTTTTGCGTTATTAATTTCCTAGTTCACTTTGGATTTTGTTCTTCATGCTTCACGACAGGTAGAGCAAAGCTTAATTAACATATATTCCAGGTTAAATATATTTCTCTCTGTACGCAAGTAAATAAAGTTGAAGACTGATCTTTAGGTATTAGTGATGTTTGTGTATATATATAAAAATTTAAAAAATGCAGGAATGAGTATAGTTGAATGTAAATTGTTTTGGTAGTGTTCTTTCCAGTGCATTTCAATATTTTTCTAACATTAAAACTAAGACCACGAATAGTAGTAGTAGTAATAGTAGTTTTAGTTGTTTTATTAGTTATAGTAGTGATAGTAGTAATAGTAGTAGTAGTAGTACGAAGAGGACGAATGATATTGCCACTACTACTATAATAATGATGATAATAATAATAACAACAACAACAATAATGATAATAATAACCCCCAAATATACATAAACTCGGACCACAAAGCCATCACACAAATCCCATCCATGAAAACGTCCGAGGAAAAGATAAAACAAAACGCCGCTGCATTAAAGCCAAGCCTAACCCTGACGCCGATGTCCCTCCCGGCGGCTGACAGCGGCGGCTCGACAGGAAAGGGTATCGCATCCGGCGGGCACGTGGGCGGCCAAGACAACAGGGATAGCGACCTTAGACCAAAAGCGGCGAGTATGTGGGTGTGGCGTGTTGGTGCGGCTGAGTGGGGCGGTACAGTGCACGAACAGGACATGGGCGGCTTCAGGGTGGTGTGTGGGCGTGGTAGGGTGGATTAGGGTGGAGGTGGATGCATTCCCACCTGCTTTCTTTCCCTCTCGAGTCGTAAATCTTGTGTTGTGTGGCGCGAAATGCTTTATCTTTTCTCGTTTCTTGTTTGTATTTTGTTTTTTATTGGTATTCAAGTGACCTTCATTATAAATACATTCATTCAGCCATTCACCTTTGATATACAAGGACAAAAACTTCCTACTCCTGCTGCCTTAAGAAGATAGATTGACCTTGGGAGTAATAAAGGACTGTGAGGAGAAAGAACATGAGTGACGAAGACGCTGAAGGGACGAAGGAAAGGCTGAAAGAAATTCCTGAAACACATTTAGTTGCTTGGAATTGATGAAAAGTATTGCCTCCCTCGCCCCTCTTAGCTATGTGTGATAATGGACGCTACTGTCTGGGGCATTTCCCTTCCTACTTGGGATTCTTTTTTCGATTCAGTCTAATGGTGTATGGTTACTGTTCTTCCCTCTCTTCCATTTACTATTTTTATCCTTTATCCTCTTCCTCCTTATCCCTACGACCTTAGAGAGTAGGAAGCATCACGTACTCTTTCATATCATTATTATTATTATTATTATTATTATTGTAGAAGGGAGTGAGTGGGTTCAGACTAGTCCGCTCGTGTCATTTATATTTAATGTTGTTTGTTTGATGGTCACGATCCACCTTTGTAATCTTTAACTGCAATTTCACATGATTATATTTGATTTTCTTGACCCCATCCCCTTCCCTCCCTCCCTCCCTCCCTCCCTCCCTCCCTCCCTCCCTCCCTCCCTCCCTCCCTCCCTCTCTCCCTCTCTCCCTCGCACACACATGCATCTCCCCTTTGCCTCCCATCCTCCTCCCTTCCTCCCCTCTTCCCTCACCCTCACAAACATGCAACTCCCCTCTCCATCCCTCCTTTCTCTTCTGCTTTCCCTTACACCACACACACACACACACACACACACACACACACACACACACACACACACACACACACACACACACACACACACACACACACACACGTCTTTCAAAAGAGTATATTTTCTCACCCAACGAAGCGAGTCTGGTCTGACATTTAATTTCTTTCCTGCTTGACATTTTCCACCCACTATTTTAAACATTCCCTGTGAGTCCTGGCAGGTGTAAAATATCGTTAGACTCCCTTATCCCAATACCTGCATCGGACTAATTATGTGTAAACGTTCTCCTTTCATTTTTTTTTCCCCCTCAGTGTTTCAATATTCCGTTTCGCTATTAATGTTTGTTTTTTTTCATCGTTCATTTTCGTCTTTATTTTTTTTTTGTATAACTCTCGATCTATCTCCTTTCTCTTTCCATTTATATAATTAATCTCTTGCTTTAGTTTTTTTTATTCGTGGAAAGTTGATTAATTTTGATATTCTAGTCAAATTTTACATATCTGATTGTAGTAATGTTTTTTCTGGGTGTGTATGTGTGTGTGTGTGTGTGTGTGTGTGCATGTATGTGTGTATGTATGTATGTATGTGTGTGTGTGTGTGTGTGTGTGTGTGTGTGTGTGTGTGTTAAGTCACATACACACACCTCTAATATCACTATCCCTTCAGTGTATTATGCAATCGGAATATTTATGGCATTTTATTATTTTTTTACACACATACAAATTTATATACGACACAAACAAGGCGGGAAGGATATTTTGCATCTACGCCCATATCATTAGAACGTGGCGGGGTGGGCGTGGGTGGGTGAGGGTGGGCGGGGATGGGTGAGGGTGGGCAGGGGTGGGCGAGACCAAGAAACAGGGCACATTAAGCATGGGCGGAACTGTGCGTGTTGTGGGCGGGGTGAGCGGGTGGTTTTTTGGGCTACATTTACCTTTATCTACACCCAAACCCTCACCTTTTTTTCCTCTTTCGTCCCTGCTTATTATATTCTATTTTTTATTCACTTTTTTTCTTGCTCATTATCTCTCTATCTACCTCTTTGTCATGTCCTTATCTATTTATTTTTTATTTTTTATCCTTATTACGTTATTTTTTTCCCTATATTCATCATTATCTTATTTATTTTTTCCTTTTTATTACTTATTTTTCCTCCTTATTTTGACGTTTTCTCTGTTATCCTCTTCCATCATTTCCTTATTCTTCCCTATCCTACTACCATTGATTTATTTACTCTCTCTCTCTCTCTCTCTCTCTCTCTCTCTCTCTCTCTCTCTCTCTCTCTCTCTCTCTCTCTCTCTCTCTCTCTTTCTCAGGTAAAAAAAGATATCGAGTCTCAATGATTACTTAGCTTGGAAGGAAAGTAAGAAACACCTTAATTGAAAGCCAGATGTTGACAAGAGAACGAATTGAATCTAAGTCAATAAAAGCTGATGGCGGGTTCCTGCGTTCTCTCTCTCTCTCTCTCTCTCTCTCTCTCTCTCTCTCTCTCTCTCTCTCTCTCTCTCTCTCTCTCTCTCTCTCTCTCTCTCTCTCTCTCTCTTAAACAAAACCCCCCATGACCCATCCCTGACCCTCTCCCTCCCTCCCTCCCTCCTCCCTCCCTCCCTCCCTCCCTCCCTCCCTCCCTCCCTCCCTCCCTCCCTCCGTCCTTCCCTCCCATTCCTCTCTTTCCTCCACGGCTCAAACAAGAGTAATGGGAAACTAACCATTATTTTTCAGACTCAAGTTCAGTTTTAAAAATAAATACTCAAAAATATTGAAAGAAAATGGTGTTCATGTTTAAAATGAAAGAATTTAAAAGTTCGTTGTATGATTTTTCGTTTTTTTTTTTTTTATATATATTCTATTTCTTATTTATTTGCCTTACAAGTATCGTTATTTTTATCCTTTTTATTATTATTATTATTATTATTATTATTATTATTATTATTATTAAATTTTGATAATGAAGTTTGTAATGAATTTATTGTATTTTTCTTATTTATTTGATTTATTTTCTTGGTTATTGTTTTATTGGAAATTATTATTCCTTTTTACATGTGTGTGTGTGTGTGTGTGTGTGTGTGTGTGTGTGTGTGTGTGTGTGTGTGTGTGTGTGTGTTTGCGTGTCTGTGTGTTCCGAGAAAATAATAATGGATTGGTCTCAGATTACACACACACACACACACACACACACACACACACACACACACACGAAGTTTGTTTTTATCAGTAAATCTTTATTACTTTGAAAATTAAGAGAAAAGGTTAACACTTCTCCTCCTCCTCCTCCTCCTCCTCCTCCTCCTCCTCCTCCTCCTCCTCCTCCTCCTCCTCCTCCTCCTCCTCCTCCTCCTATTCCTATTCCTCATTCCTTTCTCCTTTTGCTTTTCCATTTTCTCCTTTACTTTCCCCACACAAAAGAGAGAGAGAGAGAGAGAGAGAGAGAGAGAGAGAGAGAGAGAGAGAGAGAGAGAGAGAGAGAGAGAGAGAGAAAGAGACGAAGGAAAATTTATGAAGCAAATAGGGGAAGCAAGTGCAAGAAAAGAATAAGGAATAAAGAGGAAATAAAACATAGGAAAGCGAAGAGGAGGAAAGGAAGATTATGATAAAGAATGGGATTAGAATAAAGAAGAAATGGAACTTGTGTTAAGGGAAGAGAACTAGGATATTGTTACATCTTCTTCTTCTTCTCTTTTCTTCTTCTTCTTCTTCTTCTTCTTCTTCTTCTTCTTCTTCCTCTTCTTCTTCTTCTTCCTCTTTTTCCTTATTTTCTTTCTTTTCTTACACCCTTTCGGATTCTCCTTTGAACTCTCTTTTTTCCCCTTTTTTTCCCTCTTCCTTATGTGTCGTTTCCCTTTCCTTTAAAGTTTCCTCGTTTTCCTCTGCGGTTTCCTGTTTATTTTCTCTCTCCTTTCCCCTTCTTTATAGCAGCTGTTCGTTATGTCGCAAAAAAAAAGTCTCTTGTCCCCTTGAGTAATGAGATATATTTTCCCTCCAGCGCTCTCTCTCTCTCTCTCTCTCTCTCTCTCTCTCTCTCTCTCTCTCTCTCTCTCTCTCTCTCTTCTCTCTCTCTCTCTCTCTCTCTCTCTCTCTCTCTCTGAGGAACTCGTCTTAGAACCTCACACGTCTGAAAAAGGGAAGAAAGAAAAATGGCAGTAGAACCCTATTAACTTTTATCCTCCTTAAGAACATTCGTGGAAGCTTCAAAACAAGGAAAAAAAAATACCACTAAACAGCATTTTAAATAAGCATTATACCCAAGTGCAGTTATCTTTCTCTCTCTCTCTCTTTCTCTCACACTTCGATCATTGGAGAATATATGATGGAAGACGAACTAATATTTTCACCTTTGGGAGAATCTTAACTGGTTTGTAGTGGGCGTGTGTTATCTGTTGAAACATCCTTCCTCCCGCGCCCAGGATAG
Source organism: Cancer borealis (assembly GCA_036785275.1). Taxonomy (NCBI): domain Eukaryota; kingdom Metazoa; phylum Arthropoda; class Malacostraca; order Decapoda; family Cancridae; genus Cancer; species Cancer borealis. The sequence goes on along the minus strand of JAXIVD010008380.1, from coordinate 868 downwards.
CAGCGTGGAGCCTTTAAGAGAAGAGCGACTCACCTGTGCTTCACCTGTGCTGGCGGCGATTAGTATCAGGTGGCCGAAGAAGAGGTCACGCCAGGAGAGAGAGAGAGAGAGAGAGAGAGAGAGAGAGAGAGAGAGAGAGAGAGAGAGAGAGAGAGAGAGGTGGTTTGGAATGTATTTTTAGCTTTTAGGCGTGTTTAGAATTTCGTTTTATTTTTTTTTTTTTTTTTATGAAAGCCACCTGAAATTAGTTAGGATTAAGTTAACAAGAAGAGTAGGATGCGGATTAAACATGAGAAATATAATAAACAACATTTATTTATTTGTTCTTTTTTTTTTTCTCTCTCGGGTGAAAAAATAACAAAGTCAGCCATAAAACAATGCAAAGAAGAAAAAAAAACATAAGAAAACTTTATGCTAAATACAAATGAGAGTGAACAGACGGGGAAAAAAGTAAACCCAATGAGGTGAGAGAGTAAGAACGAACAGCACTCAGGTACACACACACACACACACACACACACACACACACACACACACACACACACACACACACACACACACACACACACACACTCATCCAGGTGAGGTGAGTAATGAGGTGTGAGCAGATGACTCACAGATGGGAACAGGTGTGATGAGTTACCTGGCCGTAGATCACCTGGCGAGAAGGTGTGACGGGCGGCGCGAGGGGAGGGTGTATCCGCCTGCTATCTGGGCGTGTCTCAAAGATGTGTGGGCGTGTGGGAGATGAGGGAGGGAGTGAGTGAGTGTAGGTGGAGGAGGGAGGAGTGAAGTGGAAAGAGTGGATGTAGAACGTGTGTAAGAGGGGAGGAAAGATGTAAAGAATATGATGACAAGGAAGGTGCAG
>JAXIVD010008379.1:7500-17703 GCA_036785275.1 Cancer borealis | reverse complement strand
GAGAGCGAAGGGGAGAGGAGAGAGAGAGAGAGAGAGAGAGAGAGAGAGAGAGAGAGAGAGAGAGAGAGAGAGAGATATGCTACAATCTGCTTTAGTTAGGCCCATTACCTCGATCCCTCGATAAGCAGATTACGATAATGAACTAGATATGAGTCCCCGTATTCTTGTGATTGACCTATCAGCTTAATATCACTCACCCACTTCACACACACACACACACACACACACACACATACACACACGCGCACGCATACACACACACACTTATACATCCTTGCATAAAGTTATACATATTGAAAAAGTTATGATTATATTAATTTTGTGATGCGAGATTCAATTTTTTTTTTATATAAATGGATGATAATTAATTTTTCTTTGTTGTATGTAAGTTCATGAGCAACGCGATTAATATGTTGTCAATGTGTATTCCTGTGTTCATGGTCATTTTATATCAATGTATTCAAAAGGTTAGTACTTATTCATTAAATTAGAACAAAGTAGTACATACATCTACAGAACAAAGTGATCTAAATCATAACATTATAACGTCAAACACTAACTTATAGAATAAATAAGTACTAAATCAAATAAAAAAAAACATCATAAATTACTTCACTTACTAAAACATAAAGCGCAATATCGAAGAACAAGAACAACAACTAAGTACAATACAAAAAGATCAGAAGCCGTTATCGTGTGCCGTAGACTCCCATCAGCTGCCGGGAATAAATTAAGAAAATGTGTTAATTCAGCAGACACAGTTGTACTACGATGGAACAGAGACAACCGCGTCCTCCCATCGGAATCTATTTGGAATATTAGTCCTCGTCCGGGGCCATTGTGTGCCGTGCATTATCCTAAGCTCGCAGCCACGTCAGGACGAGGGGCGGGGGGGGGGGGGGAGCTGGGGCGCGTTGGGGGGGCGGGTGGCTAGGGGGCGTGGAGGGGGTGACTGCTGTTGGCCATGCCGGTCTTCCCGCATTGTGGAGACGCCCAACAATGGTCCGCTGCCACCATTGTGTGGCTTTTGTACACGTTTGCCAAGTGGTCGCGGCCACTCCCCTGATTATGACGACTCCTTTATGTATTGTAGCGGCGCAGAGTGAAAGGGCGGTGGGTGGGAGAGGCAGGAAGTAGGGATACCAGTGAGAGGAGGGAGGAAAGAGTGAGTCAGAAGGGATGGGATAGAGGAGGAGGCAGGTGTAATGGAGGTAGGCGGGAGGGAGGGAGGTACACACTGCTGTATAGAGATCGTATCAGGCATGAAGAGTGAGTCACAGCTGTGCATGAGGCCGGAAGCAAGGCACAGACCACCTTACTGTTCGGAGGCGACTCTCTCTTCAACCATTTTTTTATCATTCTAAGTAATATTGTTGGAATAAGGCTTTACTTAACTTTTTATTGTTCAGTATAAACATGTCGATCATTATAGATATCATATCATTGGGAAACTTCTAAAATTGGGAGATCGATTTAACGATTTGCGTGTGCGTGTGTGCGTGTGTAGGGGACAGTGTTACGGGTTTCGTTTTCTTGTTAACAAAACCTACCTCTTAATGTGTTATTTGCACGTGATACTCGTCACTCAACCTTTTATTTTAGTGTCGCTCATCAAGACATCTGTTACAATGAAAAAGTTACCCAAGGCTCGGTATTTCATGTTTTTTTCACATTTAAGATATTATGTGCTTCAAGTTTTTTTTCTCGTTGCGTGGGCCTCTACAGCTTTCCCTTCCCAGACAATTTGGTGGATTAGGAACAGGGACTCGTGAACAGTGAAACATAAGATAAATTAAGAATGACTGAACGAGCTAATAACATCAATAATTAGTCCCCCATAGTTAATATCAGTCACTATATACAAAGTATTTATAGATCAACCTCGGAATATCATGAAAAAACATTAACTCTCCCTACCTTCTTCAAAACCCTGCACGACTGTCGCCTTTACCAGCAGGAAAGACATGTAACACAATTATGAACGTAACTTTTCTCCCTACATTGCAAACTAAACAAGGAGGAATTAAGCTCACAGGTACAACATTTTTGGTAGTAGTATATATTTACCACATGATGAGCCCGGCCAGGTTATTATTGTGAGGGGCAAAGGGGTGTAGGAGGGGGGGTGGGGGTGAGGAGTATGAGTGTATGGTCAGTGAGGGGGAAGGGAAGAGAGGGGAGGGGATATAGGGTCTTAGAGGGTATTATTGGGCTATGGGAGAGGAGGGTGGAGGGTGTATTGACCCAGGCCGAGGTAATCAAGTGTGGGTCATTTTGGGTGTTTGAGTAAGCCCTCACGGCCCCCACTAACGTCTGTTTTTAATTGGTGCACATTAGCCAGGAGGGGATGAAACACACACGCGCGCACACTTAACTTGTGCACATAAAAAAAATGTTTGCACTGTAACAACCAAGAGATGATAATTATTAATCTAACTCACTCACTGCTTCGAGTTCAGTTTTCAACGCTGGTCTAGTTTAATTGACTTATCTGCTGCACTATACACTCAGAACTTAGGTAACTTATAAAGAAGCATATGTTTATTTTAGTTCCAAGGTATGATAATTATTTCGTATTCAATAACTGTTTGTATTTTTTTTCTTTGCAGTCAGTATGTGCGAGGGGACAGTCTTCGTTGAGAGGAGAAGCTGATCAGGTAAGGCCTTCCAACATGTTTTCCCTCTCTCCTTCACCTTCTGCCATACTGTTCCTCCTTACCTCCATCCTTTCCCCTCCTATTAGCATGGTTTTATTCTATCTCCCTTCTCTCCTTTTCTCATAATTCCTTCTGTTCCTTCCTATTCCCTTCATTATTATTATTAGTAGTAGTAGTAGTATTACTATTATTACTATTAATAATAATAGTAATAATGATGATAATGATAATACAAGCAAAGGTGAAATTGGGTTTGATATTATAGTGGTGAGAAAACTGACTCCAAATTCATGTTCAGCATGCCTTAGAACCTTAGTGTACCAATTTTCATGAGATTCGGCGTTGTCGAAATTTTCACGAAATTTTCGAGGGTACACCCTTAGAGTTTTTTGCAAGCATTCTTGTTCCTTTAATAACTCGCAAAGTATGAGGTTAACGTAAAAAAAGTATAGAATAGTAAAGAAAGAGCAGAAGACGCTTGTTCTCTTAAGTTATATAGAAATGGAATTGAAGTGTGTGTTTAGATGTAAGAATGGAAAATGACTAATTTTTGTTTTTCACAAAAAAATAGGTTTCTCCAAAAATATAGGAGTCATTGGAAATATTATGACAGTGTCAGATAGACGTTATAAAGCTCTTTAAATTTGATATGTTTTTTTGCTGTAGGACCATTAGTTTCATAGTAAAATGCAAAAACCTTTTCGACCTCAATTCTGGTGCAAATTTGGGGGCCATAAAATCGAAAATAAATTTCCGTCACAGGTTCGTGAAAATTTATATGATTTTAAGTTTTATATCTTTCAATCTTGCCATATGATTAGGTGAGCCAGTTCTGTTGTATATGGTTAGGTTTGGTAGAGTCGGAAAAAACCTTCACGATTTTGTTTCTTATATATTGAGTAACATTTTTGGATAATGAAACCAGACAAGGTTGAGATAAGGGATGAGAAGTAGAAAACGTTGTGCAGCGAGGCCGCGGGAGGGGTGGAGGCATGCAATTAGCAAGTTCAGAAGAGCAGTTAGCGTGAAAATAGCGGCACCACACACTTAGCACTAAGGTAACTTATAAAGAAGGCACAAGATGTTATAATTACTACTTTATATTTTTTCAGAGAAGCGAAACATTGATTCATCGCTTCAATGTAATAAGTCCTACGTTCATTCGGTCCCGAAATCTTGTGAATCTATATTTACTTGTCCTTCATACTCAATAACGGAGTTTATACTTTTTCTTTACAGGCAGTATGTGAGAGGGGACAGTCTTCGTTAAGAGGAAAAGCTGATCAGGAGAGGCGTGACGAAGGCTGCCTAGACACAAGGAAAGAGAGAGATCGTAGATTGATGTAGTTTTGTATTAATAAAGTCACTCGTATATAAATAGTGGAAAATGCAAAAAATTATTGGCCATGAAAGTTTTTATTGCAGAACCGTAGCAAACCTGGAATATATACTAAGTTTAAGGAACGTTTTGCCTGTAGCTTCGCAGTCACTAAGAACATGTTTATAAAAGTCAAATTCTAGTGACTGCGAAGCTACAGGCAAAACGCTCCTTAAACTTAGTATATTTGCGTGTTTGTATGATCTCCACTTGCGTGTTTGTATGATCTCCATAGAGTCAATGAAACTGCATCCAACTTCGAATTCCATAGAAGCTGAGATGCCTCCAGACATCCTGTTAGCAAGTGTAGTCTCGTTCCGGCAGCTCTGTAAAAGAAATAAAGATGTGTTAAAAATCAATTTACGATGTCTTAATGTCTTTCCTTCACGGCGGCTAAGATTAAAACAACAGGATTACATACAATACCTCTACTTCCGTTGCCGCCACTACCAGAGTGGTTACAGAACTCCGTGGCCTTGCAATCTCCTCTGTGGTGGAGCCAAACCTGAAATTTACTTATTTGCATGACATTACCGTAATGCACGTTGAATGGTGGGTCAGACAGGTATGAAGTCCAGTGCAGGTGGTAGTAGTAAGCCACTGAAATTAAGATCTTCATAGTCTCCCCAACATATTTTCGTTTTTCTTAAATATTACTGATGAAGAAACGGTATAACTAAAAGATTTTCATTATTATTGGTATTTCCGCATAACTACTGTTTGGACGATATCAATATGAATATGAAGTCCTACATATTATGCAAAGTGTACACAACACATGTGTGAAAGTTTCAGGCGATGCTCGTTTTATATTTTATTACCCAAAAGTTATGTATCTCATCCGTAAACTTTTTTTTCCGGATCGCGATATATGTCCTATATATGATTATAATAACGAGCACCGTCTGAAACCTTCACAGATGTGTTGAGTACACTATATGTAGTATGTACCACCTCATATATATATATATATATATATATATATATATATATATATATATATATATATATATATCGATATCATCCGAGCAGTAGTTATGCAGATTTACCTTATAAACAATTAATAATAATCAAACAAAATAAATCATCAATATAATGTTCTCCTTCAGAGACTATGACATCACTCAATATATCCAGACAAACACAAAGATGTAGATTTCAGAAACTATTGAGAAGAAAATAGCTTACCCTGAAATTTTCTTCGATTGCAAGATTTTAAGAAAAACGGTTCCTTTGGGGTAGGCCTACATATTTTAGTATCTCTATAACCATAAGTTTCCACCACCACCGCCACATATAGTCTTCCTCACCACCACAAACACCATTATACATCACCATACCAATCATTATATAACTTTACCCTCTCCATCACTTTCACCATCACCACCATCCACCACCATGCACCACCACCATCATCCACGGCTCACCACCTAGCCGGCACCACCACCACCAACCACACCATCCATTATTACCACAAACAACGAATACAACCACACCAACAACGACTAAAACATACACACAACATTAACTTTCACTTACCTGCTTGTAATGTGCAAAGACCTTACACAATCCGACAAGTAGAGGACAAAGATCTCGCCCACACGTCCCTCCTCCATAATTAAAGGATTTGATAATATCAATGCAGAAGATTACATTACTTTTGATCGATCAAATATAACAAGAAGACGTCATACTTTTAAGATTACTGGTAAAAGATTCACATCAAACGAAGCCAAACATTTCTTTTTCAATCGGATCGTTAACGTTTGGAACTCCCTGCCCGCCAATGTCGTCGACAGTAAAACAATTAATACATTCAAAAATAGACTGGACAAATACTTAGAAGCCAATCCGCAACTAAAACATTATTCGTCAACATAGTAAACTTTGAGCAAGTTCCTTCTAATGTACAGTAATTACAAAATCTCGATTCGGAAGGACGTCGCTAGGGGCCTGACATCGCTAGCCAGGAAGTAGTGTTAGTGACAGTAGTAATAGGCTAGTCTAATCTAATTCCACGCATTTATTTATTTATTTTTACTTATATTGCATGGTTGGCCTTCCTCTCCTACCAGTCGTGGCTGGTGGGAGAATCCCTCACCCTTACTATCCTGTATCCTTCACCCCAGATTAGATAGTGTAGTCTAGTTTATCACAAACAGCCTCGTAAGGGCCAGTAGGCCTGTTGCTGTTTGTTCTTCCTATGTGTTCCTATGTGTTCCATGCCTTCTTGGTCAAAACTGTGATGGTAGCTAGGAAGAGGAGGGGGTTAGGGGGGGCAGATTGAAGGCATTAATATGGCTCACTGTTTCGAACCTCAATTGAATATACAGTTAATTTGGATTACGTGACTGAAATTCCATTAATACTTGAAATACTTTAGTTACTTCACTAATATGAATGGAAAATATAGTTATATCTCACCATTGACGTTCTGTTATAATTCATTACAACGTGGGATTCGAACACAGCAACTGCTCCAAGTAGATTCGAAACCCAATTGAAACTGAATCACCAATCTTCCATTTGCATTTATTTCCTTCCTTCCTGCCTTCCTTTCCCTTCTTCACCTTACTGTTATTCAATGTACATACATGGGAAGGGGTGAAGGGAAGGGATGGGGAAGGAAGGGACAAACATTATCTCAACAATATAGTTTCCTTCGTGACTCCCATCAAAGGTGAAGGAGCAAATGACTGGTTCAGTTGTATAGTTTTTCTTCTGAACCTCACACACACACAGAAATCTAATGTAACTGGATTGTATTAAGAACATTAGTAACATATTTTTTCTCCTCTCTAACTGACATAAACAATACCTGTGGGAGAAAATATATGAGTTACCTGTAAAATATTATAAAGAAAATGTAGGTTTTCTCTGTGAATTTAAAGGTATACAATATTATACTCGTACACCTGAAAGCTTGCAAGTAAGAGCAGTTAGCATTAAAAAGTTTTATATATACTTTACGACAAACATTCCGGTCAATTATTTGTCTTTATACATCACTAGGATATTCCAAAAAGAGGAAAAAACGATAAATATAACTGATGTATCCAGTAAAATATGAGAAAGCGATAAAACCATTTTATTTCCCTCAAGTTTCAACAAATTGTTCCCGTGAATTATTTCGGTCCATCACTGTCACACTCAAGACGATTCAAGGACCACGCGAGGCTACGTAACGACTATGATGGATGCGACTATAGCTTTATCTCTCTCTCTCTCTCTACTATTCTCACGTCCTGAGAGCATCTCTTGACCCCGCTGCACCCCGCCCTCCACTTCGTCCCGGTGTCCGCACCCTCGTCAACACAGTGTGCTCCACCCTGCAGCGCCTTGATCTCCGTGTTCCCGTGGCTGAGGTTGATCATGGTCCACCTCCATGGAGGATTCCTCAGCCACAAGTCACCTTTACTCCCACCTCCAAGGCAGACCCACCACTACTGCAGAAACAACTAGCACTGGAGCACACCAGTGCAGTGTCCTCCTCCGTACCTGCCGCGTGCCATCTCTACGTGGACGGTTCCGTGCAGCTAGACGGCAGTGCGGGGTGCGCTATGTACTCAACTGACGTAGAACCACCGGAGGGAGGCTGGGCTGGCAGCAGACTGCCTAACTCGTCCAGTTCCACCTACTGCGAGTTACGGGGACTCCTGCTGGCCATTGCATTTCTCTGCGAACGACAATTGCATGGCGTGATCTTGTGTGACTCTCAGTCTGCCCTTCAAGCCATCTCGTCTCCACAACCCACACACCGCTGCCAAGTTAATAAAATTTTGCATCAATTAGTCTCAGCTCTGGACAGTTCTCTCAAGGTACAGTTCGTATGGATTCCGTCCCATGTTGGCATTACAGCTAACGACACAGTGGATCTCCTCGCAAAAGACGCCTGCAGACTCCCTCTGCCCGACGGCGCCACACCCTCCCTCCGTTGCTACAAAAAGATGATACACGCAGCAGCTCATCTCTCCACACACCACCGCACGGAAGCTGAGCGGCCTCAGAGTGTATCTATCCAGCACTATGACCACTTCCGTCTATCCCCACCAAAGTATCGCCGACACGGTCTGATGGTTCGGAGACACAACATTGTGTCTGCTCGGCTTCGGCTTGGTTACCGACCAGTGTGGCAAGTGTCTGATGCTGGGGACATTTCTCACTTCTCCAACTGCAAGCTGTGCGACACACTCAACGCTAATAGTCTGCACCACTACTGCCTCGAGTGCCCCTCGGTCAGTGATATGCTGCCTCAGGCTCGGCCCTTGCTCAGTGTTTGTGACTATCTTCTAAAAGACAATAATTTGGATGTCATTCTGGTGCGACACCCACACTTCGGTGGGTGCTGACCGCTATTCTGTTCTGTGAGTGTGTGTTCTGCGAGACACAGATAACCCTTGTGGCAATCAACCTCGTCACTTCCCTAATGGGAAGTCACGTGTAAACAAATATTGTCTGTATTACAATGGTCTGCCGCTCTTTGAGCGTAATAAATTGATAAAAACAAAAAAATCTCTCTCTCTCTCTCTCTCTCTCTCTCTCTCTCTCTCTCTCTCTCTCTCTCTCTCTCTCTCTCTCTCTCTCTCTCTCTCTCTCTCTCTCTCTCTCTCTCTCTCTCTCTCTCTCTCTCTCTCTCTCTCTCTCTCTCTCTCTCTCTCTCTCTCTCTCTCTCTCTCTCTCTCTCTCTCTCTCTCTCTCTCTCTCTCTCTCTCTCTCTCTCTCTCTCTCTCTCTCTCTCTCTCTCTCTCTAATTAAGGGAATTTCTCTCGTTTCACATTACGTTTTCTCATTCCGTCGTGATTACAGAGGAAACACGCTACTTAAATATTTCTTCTCGGATGCCGCCTTTGATAAACAAGGCTTAATAAAGAGCCACTTAAGTCCTACGTTTAAAGGCCGCGTGCTCCTGTTTTCCTCCCGTTAGCGTTTACCTCCAACTTACGAGTGTAACCTCATCACAAGGAACGCCGGGGATTATCCTGCATACGACTGCGCGTTTGACAGTGCGCACTCCACTTGGCACGATATTAAACGGTCCTCATCTACATGTTATAGTTAAAAGATGAAATTAAATTCTTATGTCGCTAGATTGTCAATTAATGGTCATTCCCAAACACTGCGATGCACACCCACACACACATACACACACATACACACACCCACACCCACACACACACACACACACACACACACACACACACACACACACACACACACACTTCCCCCTCTTTTCTCCTCGTCATCATACAAACATAACTGTATAACTTGTTCCACAGTTTAATAATCAAGTGTAGAATGGGTCAGTACAGCTGCTATTACTGTTACCGTTGTTGTAGCTGGGGAAAAAATATATATATAAAAAAATAAATAAAAATTCCAGTCCGCAACCTCACACAGTACGTATATATATTTTTTCTTTTTTTTCTTTTGAATGAACAATGTTTTTTCAGTTATTTTTTTAGTTTTTTTTTTAAAACAACGTACTGTATAAATGTAGTTCACAGAGATTCACGCATGCGGGGATATCTTTTTTTAATTAGTGTAAATATATGCATCACCGACCATCACTGTGTATGTATGTATGTATGTATGTATGTATGTAGTCTACTAGTACGTACACGTTATGCCAACTAACGAAACACTATCACTAACCCGCCAATTGTGTATTAAATCTCGTAACAACGTAGTACATCCACCCAGATATGTTTTTATTTATTTTTTTTTTATTTATTTATTCTTTTTTTGTGTGCTTCAGTTGTAGGGAAAAAAAGAAAAGAAAAAAAAACAGGAAAATAGTTATGGTGAAAATGGACGTAATAATGATGTTTTTTACCACAATAAATTACTCTGACACGGTAACATTGAGATAAAAATAAATCAGTGTATCATACGTACTAATAATCACATTAGAAAAGAGAGAGAGAGAGAGAGAGAGAGAGAGAGAGAGAGAGAGAGAGAGAGAGAGAGAGAGAGAGAGAGAGAGAGAGAGAGAGAGAGAGAGAGAGAGAGAGAGAGAGAGAGAGAGAGAGAGAAGAGAGAGAGAGAGAGAGAGAGAATGTGTGTGTGAGAGAGAAAAAAAAGAGAGATACCTAATCTACACGAAAGATAATTATACTAAATACAAACATATTTATACAACGACTTCTACCTTGACCTTGAACTCTGACA
>JAXIVD010008379.1:0-5000 GCA_036785275.1 Cancer borealis | reverse complement strand
GGACTTAAGAGCATCTTGAGCTGTACATAACCTTAGTTGGAAGGATTTAAGTTTTGTTATTGATTGATGGGTGTGGGTGGGTGAAGGTAGGTGAATGGCTGGGTGAGAGAGAGGGAGGATGAAAGATGGAGAAGGAAGCAAAGTGAAGAAAGGTAGGAGAGTGATAAGTAAAAGAGAGAAGTAGTGATGATGCTATTCTACTTTTCGATTCTCTAAGTTATTTCCACTTAAGCCAGGCATGTCTTTTTTTCATGATACCTATAACTACTATTGCACGAAATAAGAACAAAATATATTGAATTAGATACAGGATAAAAAGCAAATAGAACTGTGTATCCTCATATAACTTATATATATACCAGCATATCAAAGCGACTCACATCCAACTCAATACAACTAAAACCTTCAGAAAAGTCATGATCTACGTGACGATACAGTTTTATCACGCACCCTTCCCTGCTTCCCTCCCTGCCTCCCTGCCTGCCTCCCTGCCTGCCTGCCTGCCTGCCTGCCTACCCTTCACATACGAACACAGATCAAAGAAGTGATGTAGAGAGACGGAGGAAGAGAAGGATGAAAGAACAATAGACAGGATCCTCAGTCTGTTAGTTCCTCGTGACGGCTCCAGATGCCTGCCTCGCCTCACGCTCCTTCCATTTTTCAGAATAATCATAAAACGTCTTACTTTCCAGGCACCAAAAGAGGCCATTCATCTCATTTATTGGACTCCCGCCTTTTTGCAGCTCTTCTTCCCCCACGTGACGCATCGCTGAAGCTCCAGGTCTGTGCCGCTGCAGCCTTCTTGTTATTGTTGTTGCTGCACACCTTACCTTGCATCGTAGTCATCGTCTTCCTCCTCCTCCTCCTCCTCCTCCTCCTCATCTTGTTACTCCTATTTATTTTTTTTCTCTCTCTCACCCAAATTGACTAATTCCTTTCCTCTCTTCCTGTTATTTCTTCTTCAAACCACCACCGATCACCGATATTCCACGCCCGCGGCTATCCTCTGTATCTTGCGGGAAGCTGGCAAACCACACGTCATCGATCTCGCCCGCCGCCTTGAGCACTCATTTCATATACGCTGGATTTCATCGTTTTCTAAGATTTTATTTTATTTTTTTGTTTCTTTGCAATTTTCTGGATATCTGAGCCACAGACCACCCTTTCTTAGCCCAAGGCCCCAACTATTACTACTACTACTACTACTACTACTACTACTACTACTACTACTACTACTACTACTACTACTACTACTATCAACCTTTCTTTACCTTGCCTTGCCTTGCCGATCACATCCTGTTTTCCAAGATCCAATGGAAGTAGTGAAGGGGGTCGGAGAGGTCGTAAGGAGAGAAGCTTCGTCCTTTACTTACATGAAATCCTAGCACAAGGTAGAGATATTGTAGGATTAGCGATAAAATAACTTATAACATCCGAGAAACATTCTAGTTTGTGCTTCATCATTATTATTCGCTACTGATTTCCACTTCGAGCCTCCGTGACTAAACCTGACACAAGGGCATCATCGTGCGTCTAAAACACAACATACTGATCCCACTAAACACGTCGCGCCAAGCATCCCGTGGCGCTGCCTATCCTCGCTGCAAATGGGTGAGGGGCCAGAGCAGGTGATGTTGACTTGCTTTGAGTTAATAAGTATACGACACTGTTATAACAAGCGCAGAACAGTAATTTGGTCTTAATACAAGGTGCCTATAAGCTGCTTCAGTCGCACACTTCAGCGACAGTCACTCTCGCAGCCTTTGATCAACAGTATTTGGCGTCACCTTCCACTTAATAAGTAATTAACCTGTCCACGCCACATGATGAGGCCGCGCCGCCCGCCCAGCCAGCCCAGAAGCTGAATTGGGGAAGAGAAAGTAAAGGAGAAACGAGGGTAGTAAGAGGATTTTTTTTATTAAATAGGAAAATTACCGGTTTCTTAATATGTGTTATATGTATACGTACTACTCCTCTATACTTTTAGTTTTTTTTTATCTTCTCCTTAACTATAGTTGATCAAATTATTTCCTTTCCTTTTGCCTTTTGAAAACCTCCATCTGTCACGCCCTTTCCTATATTGTACTCACTCAGATACACACACGCACACGCACACGACACACACACACACACACACACACACACACACACACACACACACACACACACACACATTCAGACAGACCAAGACGATGGGTTCAGTGGCGGGTACACTTCCTACTACATACGAAGATAGGACAAGGTAGAGCAAGGCAGGGCAAGGCAGGGCAAGGCAGAGTAAGGGGTTTCCGAGGGACCGCCTCTTAACTTTCTGAATTGCTCCCCAAACGCCAAAGTTTCATATCGGAATCGGCAAGAGACGACCACTAACGCCTCGATATTTGTCTTTTTCTTCCTCCTTCCGATTTTTTTTTTTTCTTGTCTTTTTTCTTTTTTGGTAATCAACTCTTTCAATAAGATAGAGCAGGAGAGTATTTTGAGAGGGAAGGCTAGATTTCTGTCTTGCTACCTATTTCCTGTTTCTGTCTGTCTGTCTGTCTGTCTGTCTGTCTGTCTGTCTGTCTGTTTGTATGTATGTATGTATGTATGTCTGTCTGTCTGTACACATACACACATACACATACACACACACGGAGCGGCCAGCCATCACTCCCTCAGGCCTCTCCTCTCCCCCTTCCCCCCAATCTCGTCCACACGCTCAAGACCTCAAACCTCGCTCACTCGTTTCCTCATTTCCAATCTCATTTTGCACCCCTTGACCCTCCACTCCCCTCTCTCCCGACCCACACATCACTCAGAAACACGACCCTTCCCGCTGCTCCTCGTCTGAGTGGATGTTTGCCCTCGTCACCACCACAAATATTACAAGTGTCCTGTTTCCCCTCGCCCTGTGTTCCCCCCTCATATAATTTTACACCTTCTCGTAGTTAGGGTTTCTTCACGATTTGGTAATATTGATTTTTCCGTTTTCTTTATTATATTAACTTCATTTCTTACTTCTATTAAATATATCATGAGTGAAATAAATAAATAAAGCATTGTATCTCATGACAAGTGCAGTGACGCGAGATTATTAGCCTTTCCAAAACTTAATTCTACCAAACATTCACATATAAATGATCTAAATCACTCACTAACTCAGAAAAAAATCGCACAACAACTCACTGAGACACATAACACAACATAATCATTGGCTACGTGTCACTTACCCCAAAATTACAACCTTTCAGAAGTCAATCAGCCAAGGAAGTTAAACCCAAGAATGATTGCAACTGTTGGGTGGTGGCAAGCAACCGGTACCTGACGAAGGGTGGGAGGAGGGAAGTAGGGAAGGAGGAAGAGTAGAAGGGAGGGAGGGATGAAAGGAAGATGTAGTGGAAGGAGAAATTGTAATATGTGACATGGAGAATAAACATTGACACCAAGCAATATCCACAGAGACGCGGCAGAAACGACTCATGTTAAACAGATATAATGACTTCCTAAGCATCGTTGAGACTATAGTTTTGTTGTGGACTGAACGTTGTTGACCTTCACATCAACCCACTCACATAACTTTGCTGGATCATACACTGCATTCATTTATAGAGGAAAATGTCAAGTATTAATAGCATGGAGACGTAAAAATCGGTGTTGCAAAGTAATATTTAATTGAATCTTATCTCTCTTTCTCTCTCTCTCTCTCTCTCTCTCTCTCTCTCTCCTCTCTCTCTCTCTCTCTCTCTCTCTCTCTCTCTCTCTCTCTCTCTCTCTCTCTCTCTCTCTCTCTCCTCTCTCTCTCTCTCTCTCTCTCTCTCTCTCTCTCTCTCTCTCTCTCTCTCTCTCTCTCTCTCTCTCTCTCTCATGAGTTTGCGTGTGGTGGGTGAGCAGCCGCCTCTCCTAATAAACTGGAGGCTGCGGTGCTGAAGGTGATCGAGCGGGGACTCAATGAAGGAGGAGGAGACACCAGCTTGAGGAGATGACTTACATCTCCCTCCTATCCCTACCTCGCTACTAATCCTTTCTCTCTGTCAGCTGTTCTTGTCTCCTCTTCTTCCTCCTCCTCCTCCTCCTCCTCCTTCTCTTCATCCTTCTATTCTGCTTCTCCTTCCTCCTCTTTATCCCTCTTCTCCTTCTCCTCCTCCTCCTATTAAGTATTGATTATGTATGATTAAAAAAAATTGCTACTAGCCTACATAAATAGACTGAAAAAAATACATTAATAATATAAAAATATCTAGTAACCTCTTTTAATAAATAGATAGAAAAATATGAAGGAAATAAACAAAGGCTGCAGCAACAAACTCGCCTAATTTGAGACGCCTCCCCCTTTCCCCTGCCCGGGTCCAAGACATCAAATGAAAGAAAGATACCAAAAAAGTACTCTCCTTCTCTCACAGGTAACTTTTCCCAAACAAGAAGAAAGTGGCCTGAAACAACACAACAAACATTTCCAAACTCTCTCTCTTTCTCTCTTTCTCTCTCTCTCTCTCTCTCTCTCTCTCTCTCTCTCTCTCTCTCTCTCTCTCTCTCTCTCTCTCTCTCTCTCTCTCTCTCTCTCTCTCTCTCTCTCTCTCTCTCTCTCTCTCGGGACAGACCACACTTGAAGCAATGGACAATACAGACCAATCTTTCACTTTTATTTTTTTCTTTCGTTTTTACATTGAATTTGCTTTACATTTTCTTAACCTTTTTCTTTTTGTTTTGTTTTTATGGGAGACTATGGTTGTTATTATTTTCTGTTCGTTATTTGTTCTTTTTTTTTTTTAATTCTAACATGGATTATCTTCTATAGTGTTCAGTAAATATTGTAAATACATTTTCTCTTCTTACAGTTGACTTTTATTTCACGTTGTTATTTAGCTTCCCCTGAGCGTTTGTTTATTTTGTATTTTCCTTAGTTCCATTGCGTCTGTGTGTGTGTGTGTGTATGTGTGTGTGTGTGTGTGTGTGTGTGTGTGTGTGTGTGTGTGTGTGTGTGTGTGTGTGTGTGTGTGTGTGTGTGTGTGTGTGTGTGTATG
>JAXIVD010008378.1:12500-15000 GCA_036785275.1 Cancer borealis | reverse complement strand
CATCGTCAGCCTCCGTCAGGTGAAGCAGGTACTGTGGGTTACTGCTGAACAAGTCTTTGGGTGGAGAGAAAGAGACAGGGATAAGGGAGAGAGACAGACAGACAGACATAAATAGACATAATCATTATCATCTGTCTTACCTTCATCATTCTCTCTTTTTTTTTATCTCCCTTCCCAACTCTCTCTCATTGTAACATTCCATCTTTTTTATTTCCTTATTTTTTCTTTCCAAATCTTCCTTCCTTGTACATTTACTCATATTCAACCTTCCTTCACTGTCCACCACCCACCCTGACTCACCCTCACCCACCCTCATCCACCCTCACTCACCTTCACCCACCCTCATCCACCCTCACCCACCTTCACCCACCCTCATCCACCCTCACCCATTCACCTGCCTTACCTAATGACATCCCGAGAGGCGGTCCTCCTGCAGTAGAGTTCCTCACCCAACTTCCATTGTAGTTCACTTCCTCCCACTTTTTCCTGTTGTTATGATCTGACTTGAGTTTCTCCGGATAGAGTAACACGTCCTGCACCACCTCCGCCACCGTGTAGAGGTGCTGGCGGGCTAAGTCCTCAAGGCTTTGTGGATTGAGGCTCGTAATGTAGAGCTCATCGAATCTTTTTTTGAATTCCTGAGAAACAATATGGTTATGCATGTTTATGTACGGAGATAATTTTTTTTTTTTTTAAATTAATTTATCTATCTATATTGTTATTATTATTATTATTATTATTATTTATATTATTGTTATTATTATTGTTATTACTATGTTTTACAAAGTCCTTGTATGATGTTGAAGCAAGGCAGTGCAATAGATCTAGTTCTGATCTGATCTTACTCCACCACGCCCCGCCCCGCCTGGCCTCACCCTAACCTACCTCGGCATGACTTGCCTTGCCAAGTTCATTCTTTTTTCCCGTCGTCTCTCCCCATCCATCCTCGCCTTTCTCCGCGCGTTACAACTTGGCCCATCTCCATCCTCTCCCAAGTGTCCCTCTCTGCTCTTCCATACTAATATCTAGCCCCGCCTTGTCCTATCCTGTGTTGCCTCACCTCGTAGGTCATCCAGAACTCTCCGTCACCAGCCACAGTCACCTCTAGTCTCTTTCTCTCCTCCGCCGACACCAGCCCCCACTCCTCAGCGTTGTCACTCCACGCCCCTCGCCACTCCATCTGCAAAGAGTTGAGATTCAGAACATATACACACAGTAATGTCTCTTTGTTTATTCCTTCCTCTTCCCCTCCGTCAGTTTAGTCACCTCGTCTCCCCAAGGGTTCCTCAGCCGCACCAGATCCACTTGTCTCTTCCAGGGTACTTTCACCTTCCACCGCCTCACGCCCGTCACGCAGTAGCTATGACTTGAGATTAGCCCCGTCTCCTGCTGGTCCGTGCCGCTCTGCAATACAAGGCACGGATTACTTATTCTTTCTTTTGAACTGG
This sequence comes from Cancer borealis, assembly GCA_036785275.1. Lineage (NCBI taxonomy): Eukaryota > Metazoa > Arthropoda > Malacostraca > Decapoda > Cancridae > Cancer > Cancer borealis. The sequence continues at coordinate 13,552 of JAXIVD010008378.1, read as the reverse complement.
TTACTGGGTTTTTTTCTTCTTTCTTTCTCCTCCACCTCACCTCCTTCTTCTTTTCTTCTTTTTTCTGCCTTTTCTTTTTTTCTTTCCGCTTCTTAGTCTTGTCATAGCCCTTATCCTCCTTTCACACACCCTCCTCCTCCTCCTCCTCCTCCTCCTCCTCCTCCTCCTCCTCCTCCTCCTTCTTCTTCTGCAGGTCCTCATTGTTGCCCAGTATAGTGTTGTCTGCTAGGTGACGTTGAAGACTCAATATCCATGTAATATACCACCTAAGATCCATGACTGTTGAGGGACACAATGACTGGTTGTGTTGGGCACGTTTTTCCTCCGCTATTGACCGCTTAATATCCTTTGAAGTGAATCTTGGTGATGGTGAGATGGGCCATGGAGGGGAGTCAGTGTAGGATGGGTAGGGGAGGCTGTGTGTGTGTGTGTGTGTGTGTGCGTGTGTGTGTGTGTGTGTGTGTGTGTGTGTGTGTGTGTGTGTGTGTGTGTGTGTGTGTGTGTGTGTGTGTGTGTGTGTGTGTGTGTGTGTTTGTGTTTGTGTGTGTGTGTGTGTGTGTGTGTGAGGCAGGCTATTGAGGCAGGAAGTCAATATGGTGTTGGTCAATAGGATGTGTAAGCTGTTGCTGCTGGAGAATTTATTTGCTGTCAAAAATCCCTCTCGTTCTTCTTTTTTTTTTTCTCTCTCTCATTCTTATGGGAGAAGCGAGGCCTTAGTGCGCTGCCTATTGTCACCTTTACCTTCTTTGCTGAGGGCACGCAGCAGGTGAGGAGAGAACCTCTCTGGCTGGCACGGACCATGATAGAAAACAGGTCAGCGGGAAGCTCCTCGTTCGTCAGTAGAAACCTCTCTGTCACGCCCCCTGTCAGATCTTCAGTGGCCTCAAAGCACTTCCCGGCGTCCAGGCTGCTGTAGGATCCATGCAACCTAATACACCCCGAGGAAAAAAAAAGAGTTGTCAGGCGAGGGACTTATAACAGGTCACGTGGACAACATAGACCAATAACATTAAATGATTTTGGTGATTATGGTGTTCTTAATGATTTTTAAA
>JAXIVD010008378.1:0-7500 GCA_036785275.1 Cancer borealis | reverse complement strand
CAACAACAACAACAACAACAACAACAACAACAACAACAACAACAACAACAACAACAACAACAACAACAACAACAACAACAACAACAACAACAACAACAACAACAACAACAACAACAACAACAACAACAACAACAACAACAACAACAACAACAACAACAACAACAACAACAACAACAACAACAACAACAACAACAACAACAACAACAACAACAACAACAACAACAACAACAACAACAACAACAACAACAACAACAACAACAACAACAACAACAACAACAACAACAACAACAACAACAACAACAACAACAACAACAACAACAACAACAACAACAACAACAACAACAACAACAACAACAACAACAACAACAACAACAACAACAACAACAACAACAACAACAACAACAACAACCATAGCAACCCTTACACAATGCTAAAGATTTTTTAAAACTACTAATATTGGTCTTTTTCCACGTCTTATCATTACATAACTATGATAATGTAATCCTGAAAATCCTTCCATGTCCGCTAAGGGTCACGTGTGTTCGAGTTTGTGAACCCTGCTTTGTAGGGTCACGATTCGGTGGTGATAACTGGCGGAGACGATTCAAACCTTTCAACGACTCATTCAGTGACATCATATTCATCATTATCTTCTATTCCTTATTCAGCTCACAAATGTTCAATGTTTTTTCCTATTTACATATTTAAATCCTTATTATATCCTTCTACGTTAGCTTTACTGATGTTTTCATACTTAGCAATGGCACAATTCTTTTTATTCATAAGTAGCTACCACGAAGGTTTTTTTGTTTTTCTTCATTTCTTCATTTATTTTTCTTAGCCATCAGTATGTATGACAAATGTTTACGATGATGGCCCCTGATTTTGACTTGACCTAACGACTTTAACCTCGACACTACCATCAACAAAAACATGACAAAAAGTGTAACAAGGTAACAAGGTAACATCATCTGTCCATCATTTTCTAACATCACAGTGCTATTTTCAGGCCAAACTTAATTAAACATCAGCACGATAGCTTCTTCTTCACTGTATATGCAACACCGCTTCCGTAGTTATCATCAAAACATTAGACAAACTGAATAATTGACTTCATTCTCCGGGAAGCATTGAACTAGCTGGTAAACTTAGCAAAATAGTCTTCCGTTGTAGAATTCTCCTTCGCTTGTGAGGCATTAGGACGTTTTTACTCTAATTTGTGTCAAAGCCAGTAATTTGTCCCCATTTTTTTTTTGTGTGTGAGTAAAAACTATTATGAATATTCTAAATGATTTCGCTTTCTTGTGGCTCAAAGCGTAATGGACGACTCATAAATCATGGAGGATGGACACACACACACACACACACACACACACACACACACACACACACACACACACACACACACACACACACACACACACACACACACACACACACACACACACACACACACCACACATACACACATATGAATAAGAAAGGACGTTACTCCATTCTAAGAAAAAAGAAAGTGAAGAAAAAAAATATTGATGAACCTATCGATTTTGAATAACGTGGAACGAGTCACCTTTATACAACCCAGAAAATTAACTGTCTCCTCCTACCTGACCCACGACGAATGACAGACAGACAGACAGACGCAGCGGCAGACGGTAATGGTGGTGTATGCTGGAGTGTACGCGAGTTACTGTTTACGGAAACGTTTCACTGATTGCTTTTTATCTTCTTTTATATACCTCCCTCCCCCTCTCCCTCCCTCCCTCTCTCCCTCCCTCTCTCCCTTCCTCCCTCCTTCCCTCCCTCCCTCCCTCCCTCCCTCCCTCCCTCCCTCCCTCCCTCCCTCCCTCCCTCCCTCAGCTTGATAAGAGAAATTAAGTAACATTTTGAAAGAAGGAAGTGAGGAAGTTGAGTCACTCTCTCTCTCTCTCTCTCTCTCTCTCTCTCTCTCTCTCTCTCTCTCTCTCTATATATATATATATATATATATATATATATATATATATATATATATATATATATATATATATATATATATATATATATATATATATGTGTGTGTGTGTGTGTGTGTGTGTGTGTGTGTGTGTGTGTGTGTGTGTGTGTGTGTGTGTGTGTGTGTGTGTGTGTGTGTGTGTGTGTGTGTGTGTGTGTGTGTGTGTATTCGTCTTTCTGCATTTATCTATTTAGATATCTCTAGCCATCATTTTACATTTATCTATCTGGCTAGTTAGCTGTTTATCTGTCTATTCATCCATCTGTCTGTCTATCTGTATATATCCATTCATCTACTTTTTTGTTTATCTATTCATCTATCTATCTATATCTACCTGTCTATCTATGTATATATATCTATCAATTTATCTATATGCTTATCTATTTATTTGTTTATCTATTTACGTGTCAAACTCTCCCCTTTACCCTTGGACAAAAAAAAAACCACAACTACTCATTTAATATAGATACCCCAACGCAGCTCCTTTTCTGAATCCCTTGTTTACTGCATTCATATATAACATTAACGTTTTTTCTTCCCTACGTAATATTATATTAAGAAGAAAGTCGTAAAGTTCGTCACCCTTCCCCTTCCCTCCGTCTCTCCCTTAACTACCCCCTCTTCACGTGTGTGTCGTTATATCAGGGAAGAGAAAGAAGCAACACAACCATCAGTCACTCAAACCTCATCCATCATTCAAAGTTACGGCTCTAAACTACGCTTTAACTCACTCACTTGTTCTTGTCTCCTTCTGGCTTCACCTCCTCTTCCTTCCTCCTGCTCCTGTATCCCCGTCTTTTCCCTTGTGTTCCTAACCTATCTCACTTAAATGCACTTGTCCCTATCATGTTTTTTTTTACTCTCACTCACTTGAGGTCTTATCTCCCCCTCGCGTGTTTCCTTGTATTACCTCGTTACATCGCACAGTTTTGTTATGTTGCATCATCTGCCGTATCTCTCTCTACCTATCATCTCTCCACCTTCTTTTTTCATGTCTGTCTTATTACTTCAATTCATCTTGCTCTCACTTCTTCCTACACTGCTGTTTTTACATTTTTCTTGCCTTATTTTCTTCTATCAACCTTTTTTTTTATCTTTCTTAATACCATCATCCTTCTCTTCTTCTCCTTTTTTCTCTTTTTTCCACCTCCTTGACCGTTGTTTCAGCCCATTCTTCAAACTGTATTCCTTCTTACTCTTACCTTCTTTTCTTTCAGCCCTGTTTCTTCTTAGTATTATTCCTTCTTCTCCTTCTTCCCCCAATCCTCCTCCTCCTCCTCCTCCTCCTCCTCCTCCTCCTCCTTTTCCTCTTCTTCATGCGTCGTCAATCTTGTGCGTATCGGCACCTGCTGGACACTTTGGGTTCATCGAGCTGCCAAGGACACAGAGGCGTCAATAAACACACCCTCTTTGCAGGTTCTTTAAGCACACTGGCACCAGACACTCCTTAGGCGGCACTGGAAGGAACTGGAGGTGTGGAAGACGTTGGAGGAGTAGAGAGAGAATCTGGAAGGGATTCTTTTTTTTTTAATGGAGAGGTTTTCAAGTTGAATAAGAAGCTCCATCTCGTTAATGCGTATTTATGAAGGAGGAATTAATTGCCTAACACGACCTCCTCCTCCTCTCCCCTCCTTCACTGCCTCACCATCATGACTGCCGTAAAGAGTGCTGCTTTACCTGTCCTTCTGCTTCTGCTTCTGTTGCTTGACCTCACCGGGGCACAGATGGGTACGTACATAGATAAATGGCTATACATGCATACATACACATATACATACATGCATACATACATTTACTCTTTTTGATTCTGTATTATAATTTGTTTCATGTGATGTGACTAAAACTCTCATCTAGTAATCTGACCTACCTTTCTATTTACTTCATCAGGAACACCAATTACTGAAGACAGTGGTGAGGGGGGTGCTATTGTTCCGGGCGTGTTCCTGCAAAGCTCCGGCATCCCCACTACCGACTCTTATCTGAAGTGGAAAGAGCCGTTCCCCACCATGTCCAGCATCACGGTCTGCATGCACCTCCACATCCATCACATCCGGTCCAGCTTCACGCCGCTCATCAGCTACTCCGTGCCAGAGTTTCAGGATGAGCTGCTCTTATGTTAGTTTCAGGAAGCAGGAAGGAAGGGTGGGTCCAAGGGGGCAAAAATATAGCAGGTCAAATATTGTTTGGTTTCCTCACTTGAAGCTTTACTTTCATCTTTGAGCTTTCTCCCACTAACTACACCAACGAGTACTTATACTCGTTTGACAGTTATCTTTGCAGCTCTTCCTTTAATGTGCTGTTATATGCCTTATGTCTGTTTCCTTCTTCGATTTGACTCAGTCTTTTAATCGAGTTGTCTCTGTCCCAGATGCTGACTGGGACACTGGGAGCATATCCGTTGTATGCTGCGCGGGCAGTGGCCGTGTGGAGCACGGGAAAATTTTATCCCACGATCTCCTTTACTCCTGGATACATTTGTGCGTGATCCTCGACCTGGAGATATGGCGCTACACCATCGCCATTGACCAGGAGATGCATCTGGGCAATATATCCAACCTGTCGGGAAAGGAGCTGGTGGTGCGTGGTGGTGGGTTGTTGTTGGTGGGACAGGAACAGGACCTGCATGGCGGCGGCTTCAACCTAGAACAGACCTATGAGGGATACATGTCTGAGCTCCTCTTGTTCCCGCAAGTGCTAAGGATGCAGCGTATCAAGGAGTTCCTTTCGTGCAATTTGAAGAGACTTGAAACGGCCATTGTGACCTTCTCTAAGCTGGATGAAGAATGGGAAATGCTTGGCGATACAGAGAAAATTTTTTTTACAGAGGAGGAGTTGTGCGGCGTGCCACCGCCAGTGCACGTCATGTTTCCAGAGCTCCGCACGCTCAAAGAAACCCAAGATCAGTGCCATATGCTCAAGGGGAAACTCAGTGCCCCGCAGAGCGCAAGAGAGAACGCTGACATCGTGAAAGCGACGGAGACTCACAAGGAAATCTGCACTATTAGTTGGGGTGTGTACCTGTGGCTCGGGGTGCGCGCCGTCTTCTCCAACAACTCCTGGAGCTACATCAGCTTGGAGACAAACAAAACCATGACTTACACCAACTTCCGCACAGGTTACTCCATGGCTGTTGCCTCTTACGAGTGTACATACATGGACTCCTTCAACACAGGTGAGTGGACTGTCTACCCGTGTTCTCTCAAGACTTGTTCTGTGTGTTCCTTCGCCAAGCCGTCAACACTCAGACTGCGTGGCCTTTGCGTGGACACAAGGCTCGACCGCATGTTCATCATCAAAGGCGTAAGGAACGGCAAGCCATTGTTTAGCGGCATTGGAAACACGGAAATCTTCTGGGACAATACCACATGGGTGTTGGCGGACCAACTGGAATATCACATCACCGGCAGAATGCAGATGACCAGCCTCTTGCAGTATCCTCTGGGCCTCCGCCGCTGGAATATTACAGGTGCTGTTTGATGGGGAGGGGATAGGGGAAGAAGCAGGATAATAGGAAGAGGATATTCTCATTCACTTAACTTTGATTGTGAGAAAGGAAGTTTTTTTTCGTCAATTTTAATCAGTAAAGAGTAGCTTTCCATGATTTCTTCACTTTATAATTCCTGATATTGTACATTGACAAATACAACGGGAAGGACACTCACGAATTTATTGGATTGATTGCGAGTACTTTTCCATCTCAGTCTATCATATTTTCAAGTTCAAACATACTCCCTTCAGTAATATGGTAATTGTAGGATTTTAATCACTAAAAATCTTAACCTTACGGAGGGATGGACACATATTGGTTTGCTTTGCTACTTTTCTTCATCCATACATCCATATTTGCTTCATGCACTCTCGAACATACTCTAGTTGTATAGTTTGTTGACTCATCAATGGAGCTTAGAATGAAACTACAACAAATATTGCAAGAAACTACTCGAGTGTGACAAGACGTGATCCATTGGCCCTCTTCAGGAGACAGTTGCCCCTCGAACAACCCGGAACTGCTACTGACGGCATGCAGTGCGGAGCAATACACTTGTCACGATGGCACGTGTATCCGCAAAATGCAACGCTGCGACCTGGAGGTGAACTGTCCTGACCAGAGCGACGAGCGTTTGTGTACCCCCGTGGTGGTGCCTCCTGACTACATCAGTGAGGTGGGTGGACTGGGGATGGGAAGGGGCGGGCAGTAGTAGTGGAATAAGAGAGATGGGTGGTGGGGTCAGTATTGGGTGAGTTTGTGGAAGAGGAAGAACTAATGTAATGGAGCATCCCTCGTGAGTGGGATGGTGATGAAGAGAGGAGGGGAAGATAGAATGCGTGTAAGCTCCCTCACATATTCTAAAAAGGGGCTGGGTGGCTCTGTGGCCTATAGATTGCGAGTTCAATCCTGGCTCACGGCAGTTTGGTTTGATGGGTAGTGCTCTCTCGGTAACCCTAGCAGAGTAATATGGTATAAAGCTACCTATAGCTCGGGTGGATTATTTTATATAGTCAATACGAAATTACGTCAATAAATTTTGTACACTTGTTGCGATAATTTTTTCATTACAACAGCAAAACACACACACACACACACACACACACACACACACACACACACACACACACACACACACACACACACACACACACACACACACACACACACACACACACACACACACACACACACACACACACACACACACACACACACACACACACACACACACACACACACACACACACACACACACACACACACACACACACACACACACACACACACACACACACACACACACACACACACACACACACACACACACACACACTTTCAGATATAACAAAACCAAGCTATTCATTTACTTATCCTTTGCTTTCCGTCCGTCTTCCAGGTTCCCCCGGCGAGGGTGGGCACAGAACCGGCCTGGATCCACTTTCACATCACCATCCTCTCCATACAGCCGCTCGATACGCAGGATATGAAACTCACCATCGATTTGAGTCTCACACTGCGTTGGCGGGACCCTCGCTTGGACATGGAGAGCCTGAACTATGCCGAGACTCTTAATGTGATTCATGAGGACAACATTTGGAGGCCTGAATTGCTTTTCCAAGATCTTACGGGTACCGAGGCAAACACCAGGCTACAGTGGGAGACCTTCGTGGTCGTCATGGAGTCTGGCCCCGAACCTGATGACATTACGAGGTTCAGAGAGGGTTAGTACACTTGCTGTTTACGAGTTATACCTTAGTTAAACTTTAGTTACACTCTATGTCAAAGCAATGCCAGTATCGTGGGATTTTTTTCTATCACATAGTGGCTCAGAATTGCTATTTTTTTTCCAATATTACAGTGGTGCTTGATTAGGATAAAAAGAAAGAAAAACTGTCTAATGGACTTCCTATACTTACCTTTAACAGCCTACCCGTGCCATGACGATAACAAGATTGGCATAAATATCCTCTAAGAGCATCTTTCTGCTTCCCCAGATGAGGTGTATCCCGGCGAG
>JAXIVD010008377.1:0-15000 GCA_036785275.1 Cancer borealis | reverse complement strand
ACACACACACACACACACACACATACAGACAGACAGACAGACAGACACAGCCATGCCACCACTACAGTGAGGAACATTCTATACAGTCAGTAACAACAAACAGGAGAACGACAACCAGGAAACGGATCCCAGAATGAGAATAACGACTGTAACGACAAGTACAACGACAGCAACAACGACGATGATGGCAAGAAGAGAGGGGAAGGGAAAGGAAGGAGGATGAAAGGAGGGATGAAGGAACGAAAGGGAGGTGGAGGCAGGGGAAGGCAAGGATAGGAGAGGCATCTTTCCTTATGAGTAGGAAGGAGGGAGGAGAGACAAGACACGAGACACGAAGAGGAAGGAAGTAGAGAACAGTAACTAATAAGATGTGAAGGGAAGACGAGCGACAACTAGACATGGAAGGTCATGGCCGCGTCAGGGAAGGAAAATATTACACCTTTGTGGATGAGAATAAGCAATGACATTTTGAGGTTAAAAACTCGGATTTATGTTATAAAAAAATGGGTTGATTGAAAGAGTAATTTTTAAAGGATATTGAAAAGAAGAAAATATTAAAAAACTACAAAGTATTTATAAGTAAGTGATTGTTTACCTTGTGAGAATGATTTTGTATTATTATTAGTATTATTGTTATTATTATTACTTTTTTTTATGAGGAATGATTTGTATATAATGTTTAGGAGTTTTTGTATACTTATTTTTTTTATATTGGAAGATGTATGTAGAGTAATTGTGTGTTTGTGTGTGTGTGTGTGTGTGTGTGTGTGTGTGTGTGTGTGTGTGTGTGTGTGTGTGTGTGTGTGTGTGTGTGTGTGTGTGTGTGTGTGTGTGTGTGTGTGTGTGTGTGTGTGTGTGTGTGTGTGTGTGTGTGTATGTTGAGTGAAGGCGTGAGGGCGTGTGGCGAGATGTCCCTTATCTCCCGTCCTCAGCAGCCCCACGTCACACACACATGTCTTTAAGCCGATCATACATCAAATTTTGGGACGAGGGGAGCCAACCAGCAGACACCTCACCACCACCCCTCCCCCCTACACGTCCCCGTCCTGTCCTGTCCCTACCACGCCCCACGTCAAGACCTTACGAGGACTATCACCACGCCCTTATTGGTAGTGTGTGTCGCTGATTATGCCTGCCGCCCATGCCAAGAGACTTCATTTGATATCGTTCTCGTGTCGCCTGAGTACAATCGCATGACATCACCTTAGTACTTGTGATGCCAATTAACATTCTTTGCATGCCATACGTATTCCGTTTCCTTTCGTCTGTTATATTTGTTCCGCGATTAATATTAAATTCATTACTTTACGAAAATTAGGATTCTTGCTCAATAAGGATGTAATTCTTTTGACTTGTTAATTGTTGTACTCGTTGATCCATGGAAGGCAAGTGTGTGAGCCAAGTGAGTACCGTACAACCATCAGAGTTTGGTCCTTGTTCTCATGCTATATACAAGTTGGAATTCCAAAGACATACTTGATTTCATTACTATATCAACTCAATATCTAACAAGTTAAAAAAAAAATATGAATCATCTTTTGTTATTTATTGCAGACTATCACAAATTAAGATATCAATATCAATACTTATCAGAAAAATCACACTATCGATAAGACATGATTGTATAAGAAGAAAAAATGGTTTCACAGATACAAGCGATAAATACCTAGTGATATATCAGGGTGTCTGAATACCACACTAACTATAGACACCAAAATCCTTTATAAACTGCTCTCCCTATATGGAATGAGGTCTGTCATACGAACACTTCACTCTTTGTGTATATCTGTATCCCAAGCTGGAGACGTGGAGCCAATGACCCAAATTTCCTTCATATTTCAGTTAATGATCGTACAAGAACTCTCTCTCTCTCTCTCTCTCTCTCTCTCTCTCTCTCTCTCTCTCTCTCTCTCTCTCTCTCTCTCTCTCTCTCTCTCTCTCTCTCTCTCTCTCTCTCTCTCTCTCTCGTTGCATTTTCTTTGTTTTATCCACGATTATTATGCAAATATTATCCGTTAACAAGTAAATGATTCTCAGCAGCACAAAAAACATTCAGCACAAAGTGTAGAATATATTAAGATACTAAAACACGAAGGGACTTAAAAACATTAGTTGAACCATAGACTACACTATACTTGACTGGACACTCGAAATCTGGCCTTTTGCAAACCGGTTCTACGGCAGATTTTTAGAAAAATCAAATAAAATATTTAGAATTAAGATAGGAACCTCAAATAAAAAGCAAACACTTCAGAGTGTTGTAAAGAATATGTTTATGAGCAACAAAAACAAATTAGTTAACATACGTCATCGGTGGGCGACAATTATTGAATCCTAAGAAACCAAGAAAAAAAATTTTGCAATAAATTCCAGGAATATTGGAATTTCAATCTGAAAACACTTACATGCATAGCCCATGTAGCCTATATTAATATGCAATACCATAGAATACACCATACGTGACTGTGCACTCGAAATTGGGTCTTCCGCAAATGGGTACTGAGGTGATTTTTTTTGTTTTATTTGAATAAAATACTTAAAATCATCATAGAAACCTCAAACAAAAAGCAAACACCTCAGAGTGATGTGAAGAATATATTTATAAGCAACACAAACAAATTTGTCAACAAACATCATCGGTGGGCGACAATTATTCAATCCTGACACCAATAAAAAAACAAAATTTGCAATAATTTCCAGGAATATTGGAATTTCAATCTGAAAACACTTACATGCATAGCCCATGTAGTCTATATTAATATGCAATACACCATACGTGACTGTGCACTCGATATCGCGTCTTTCACAAATGGGTGCTGAGGCGATTTTTTGTTTGTTTTATTTGAATAAAATACTTAAAATCATCATAGAAACCTCAAACAAAAAGCAAGCACCTCAAAGTGATGTGAAGAATATGTTTATGAACAACAAAAACAAATTAGTCAACATACGTCATCGGTGGGCGACAATTATTCAATCCTAAGACACCAATAAAAACACCATATTTGCAATAATTTCAACCAAGGACATCCTGCCCAGGTACCCCGAGAAGTGCCATGTAGCTGCCGCAAACAGGTCTTCTGGCGGTTCAGGGTCCAGGTCAGAGAGCTCTCCAATCAACAACTGAACCACCCGATTGTCCTCCATGACCAGCTGCTTCCTGGCGGTCTGCATCTCCTCTGCCACCTCCTCCAAGGTGTATCGAGAAAGGCACACCAGGTTGACACGCCTGACGATGGCCTCACTCTCAAAGAATTGGCGTACTTGCGTCCAGAGAGACACAAGTCACTGTCTTGCAGCGGGAGAAATATCTTTGTTGCACAGAAAAAAAAACCACTGTCTGCAGTAGCAGTAAGTATAACTCCCTTGGAAAAAAGCACAAATCACTGTCTTGCAGGGAGAGAAATATCGTTATTGCACAGAAAAATAAAACACTGTCTGCAGTAGCAGTAAGCATAACTCCCTTGCAGAAAAGCACAAGTCACTGTCTTGCAGGGGGAGAAATATCTTTGTTGCACAGAAAAAAAAACACTGTCTGCAGTAGCAGTAAGTATAACTCCCTTGAAAAAAGCACAAGTCACTGTCTCGCAAGTGGAAAAATATCTGTTGGACAGAAAAATAACACTGTCTGCAGTAGCAGTAAGTATAGCTCTCTTGAAGAAAAGCACAAGTCACTGTCTTGCAGGGGGAGAAATATCTTTGTTGCACAGAAAAAAAACAGTCTGCAGTAGCAGTAAGTATAACTCCTTTGAAGAGAGAGACAAATCACTGGCTTGTAAGACGCAGTCATTATCTCCCCCATCATCTATTTTTTCTGCCCCTGGAGCTTCTGCCTTTTCATTTGGTCATGGCTTCTAGTATCCCTCACACAGTCACCGGTGGCCTGGCGTTTGGAGGGCAACTTGGCGTGAACATCAGAGTTTGTGTCCCTGCACAAGTTGGAGCCAAAACCATTGAAAAGGTTGCCGCCCACGACGGGGAGAATCTTGGTGATTACATTGTGTCCATTACAGCACTGTGTCACCTCAAACTCTGGGAACTTCCTGGCCAAACCAACAAAGATCTGCAGGAATGTGTCCTTATGGTTGTCACAACCAAAAAACCTGAAATAAAATGTGAATGTTAGCACATTACAAGTGAACAAAAAATTATACAAATAAAAATAAAAAACATCCGAAAAAAAAGAATAATTCAGAAGTACAATTAAATTTATAAATTAATAGATTAATTCCTATAGTTATATTACCTACTAGTCTGTAGCATCTATTCGTTCGAAGGATGTAAAAAAAAAAAAAACCTAATGCATGTGTGTATGCGCTCACACAGTAAGATAATGGCATTTAGACATATCAAATATGTATGTATGTATGTATATACCGATGTATGTATATACAAGATGCTTAAATAATGTACTGGAAAGTGGAAACATACCACAAGAATGGAGAAGATCACATACCATAATGATACCCAAGAAAGCCAAACCAACAGCAAAGGACCTCCGCCCAATTGCACTAACAAATTACATATATAAAATATTCATGGCTGTGATCTGAAACAAAATTTAAGACCATCACACACATACACACACGAAGATCAACACACATCCCAATTATAAATAACCCAAAACACACAATTTTATCATTATCCCAAAACACATCCCACTTATCAATACCCCAAAAACACACAAACTTATCAATGCCCCAAAACACACACCCTTTTCAATACACCAAAACACACCTCACCTATTAACACCCAAAAACAAAGAAACTTATTAATACCCCAAAACACACCCTTATTAATACCCCAAAACACACCCCAATTATCAATACCCAAAAAATATTCAAAGTTATTAATACCCCAAAACACACACCCTTATTAATACCCCCAAACACATCCTACTTATCAATACCCAAAAACACCCCCCACTTAGCAATACCCCAAAACACATCCTACTTATGAATACCCCAAAACATATCCTACTTATGAATACCCAAAACACACAAACTTATCAATACCCCAAAACACACAAACTTATCAATACCCCAAAACACAGCCCAAATATCAATACCACAAAACACACACCACTTATCAATACCCCAAAACACAAACTTATCAATACCCGATAACACACCACAAATATCAATACCCCAAAACACACTCCACTTATCAATACCCCAAAACACCCCCCAAATATCAATACCCCAAAACACACCCCACTTATCAATACCCCAAAATACACCCCACTTATCAATACCCCAAAACACACAAATTTATCAATACCCGAAAACACACAAACTTATCAATACCTGAAAACACCCCCCAAATATCAATACCCCAAAACACACCCCAAATATCAATACCACAAAACACACCCCACTTATCAATACCCCAAAACACACAAACTTATCAATACCCCAAAACACCCCCCAAATATCAATACCCCAAAACACGCCCTAAATATCAATATCCCAAAACACCCCCCAAATATCAATACCCCAAAACCCTCCCCAAATATCAATACCCCAAAACACGCCCTAAACATCAATATCCCAAAACACCCCCCACTTATCAATACCCCAAAACACACCCCACTTATCAATACCCCAAAACACACAAACTTATCAATACCCCAAAACACACCCCAAATATCAATACCCCAAAACACACCCCACTTATCAATACCGCAAAACACAAACTTATCAATACCCCAAAACACCCCCCAAATATCAATACCCCAAAACACGCCCTAAATATCAATATCCCAAAACACCCCCCAAATATCAATACCCCAAAACACCCCCCAAATATCAATACCCCAAAACACCCCCCAAATATCAATACCCCAAAACACACCCAGGTACCACCATCAACACAAACACTCATTCCTTTTATTTTTTTTTTCATTTTTTTTTCCTATATATTTTTTTTCCTATATTTTTTTTCCTATTATTTTTTTTTATTTATTTATTTTTTTCTTTATTTTTATTATTTTTCCTATTATTTTTTTTATTTATATTTTTCCTATTTTATTTATTTATTTTTTTATTTTATTTATTTATTTACCTAACCACCTAGCTATCTAACTACCTACCTAATTAACTACCTACCTACCTACTTAACAACTAATTAACTACCTACCTACCAGCTCAGCAAGTCGTAATTATCGATCTTTTGAATTTTTAAATCTATTTATTTCTCTTTCTATGTGGCGTATAGAAAGAGAGATAGATAGATTCGCTCGCGGATGACGGTAACAAGAAATTTCCGCTCGGCGCCTCACCTCGGCTTGTCACAGCCCAGACAAGTTCCCGGTCCGTGTTGGCGGCACGTTCAGTTCCGCTGCTCCTGCTGTTTCTGCCTCTGTCGCCTTCGCTTTCTTGCTTTGCTTTCCTTGGCCGAGACCTCCTCTGCTCCTGTAGTTTTGTAAGAGAAAGTATAGGTTGGAGAGGAAGAGAAGGAAAACTTGCGGGAAGATTTAGAAGAAGAAGAAGAAGAAGAAGAAGAAGAAGAGTGTGAAGAGGAGGAAGAAGAAGAATGTGAGGAGGAAGAAGAGGAGGAGGAGGAGGAGGAGGAGGAGGAGGAGGAGGGCTTGGCCTTGTCCTTCCGCGCCTGCCGGGACTGGCGTTGGTGCCTCCCGTGCTTGGCGTCATACCTTGCCCGCTTTTCGGGGTCCGACAGAGTGTCCACAGCTCGTTGGAGCAGCTGGAACCTTACAGTGGCCACCTTCACGTCATCGGGGTTCTTGTCCGGGTGTGTGACAAGGGCGAGACGGCGGAACTGTTTCCGTATTACTTCTGGGGTGGCGTCGGCCGCCACGCCCAGGACATCGTAATAGTTGCTTCTGATATCGAAAATACCGTTATTTTCGTCCATTGTGCTCTAAGATGAATCCAAAAATTCAATCAACAAGTTCCCATACCTAAATAAGACACGGTGAAAACCTAAGGTGCCCAAAATAGGCCCAGAATATTGAGGTAGTTTCATTGAGTAGTAAATTTGTAGATCCAACCTGTGTGTGGGTCCAACCTGTTGGTGCAAAAGTGTATGTGTTTAACTCCAACCACTGTTGTCTTTTGCTTCTTGTGTGTGTGTTGAAATTACCAAGTGTTGTCTCTATGTGTCCATAACATCTTAACTACTATATATAGTGATGATATCCTACCTCCATCATCCTCTGTTAGTGCGTAAATATGTAAGTTTAGTCCTTATGCGTCTATAACATAAGAATTAAAATATACAGTAAATAATCACGTCACCTTCTTGGTCTTGATGCCCTTTTTCCACATCCTTATGTAACCTTCGCAGGATTTTCAATCTTATATACAGTAACTGTAAGGTCGTTAAACCTCACGTTTATGAACCATTTTATGCCTTTCATTTTTTCAATAGAAATCCGTTTAACTTGAACTCATTGCTACGAGAGAGAGAGATTCAGATTCAGATTCAGATTCAGATATTTATTCCATTATACAATGGTTATTCTTACAGGTTTGATACACAATTTGTTTAATTTGCAAGCGGCTTTATATCTAAGTTAATATCTATAGTTACTACATTTCTCACCCAATATTGTACAATATGATAGGTGCTCGTCATTATTTATTTGGAATTAGTCAATATAAAAGCTCAGAGACGATAAAGTTATAAAAATAATTTTAGATCCCAACAATTAATACACGAAATAATACAGTAAAACACTAAAAATAGATAAAAGATAGAGTTGTGATACTAAAATACTTGTGATATAATATAGACATGTAGAACAAAATAAAACTATACATTAAATTGTTCATTAATAAAATAAGCACGTAGAAGTTTTTTGAATGACCGTATTGTTTGTGCATTCCTTGTAGAGGAAGGAAGGCTGTTCCACAGTTTTGGTCTTGCCACCAATAAGGACCGTGCACCGGTATAGGTGTTGGTCTTTGGTACACACAGGTTGTGCTGCTGTCTAGTGGGGACAGGACAGACAGCACTCACTTTCGGCATGACAAACAAATGGTTAGGAACATTGCCGTTTATGATATTATATGTCATGATGCTTACCTCATACTTGTGTTTTTGGTGCACTCTCAGCCATCCAAGTTCTCGCAGGAAAGGTGTGGCGTGGTCGTGTTTGGCGCCGCCGCCTATTGCGACCTTTGCGGCAAAATTTTGAAGTTTTTGTATTTGCTTGGTATGAGTGATGTTTGTTGTGCCCCATATTTTTATGTCATAATTAATTAGACTTAATACTAGAATTTGCATGACAGTCTTCCTTGCCCTTATGTTAAAATGATCTTTAATCCTGTTAATATATAATATAGTGTTAAAAAGTTTTCTACTTAAGTTATTCACATGAGTATCAAAGGTCATGTGGGAATCAAAGTATATTCCTAAGTTTTTAAGGGAAGTGCTGGGAAATATCTTTGTGCCGTCAACCTGTAAGCACGTATTGGGTGGAATCTGCGATATGTGACCTTTGGTGCCGACAAACATACACTGTGTCTTCTTAGTGTTTATTAGCAATCCATTTAAGTGAAAATACCTCTTTGTTTGAGCTAAAGTCACCTCTCCCCTTTGAATGAGATCTTGAATATTGTTTGTGTTTCCTCTGTGTATGAGCTGTGTGTCGTCTGCGTATTGTATGACGAGGCAGTTGGGAATGTGTCGCGAAAGATCGTTAACGAATATTGAAAACAATATTGGGCCGAGCACTGATCCTTGAGGAACTCCATAGGCAACATTAAGTTTCTTGGAGACGTTTTTACCAATCCTAACTGACTGTGTTCTGTTGTGAAGATAACTTTGGAACCAAAAGGAGTCTATTCTTAACATATCCATCTTGTTCATTAAAATTTCGTGATTTACGCTGTCGAACGCTTTCGATAGGTCACACAAAGTTAGTAAGGAAATGTTTTTGTTGTCCATAGTATCAAAAAGTGTATTGGTCAATGTAAGCAATGCACTTTCTGTAGACAGCTGAGGCCTGAAACCGTGTTGTGTCGTGCTGAGGAGATGATTGCTCTCAAGATGTGACGTGAGTTGAGCGGCAATAATTTTCTCGAGAACCTTTGAACTGATTGGAAGAAGTGATATGGGACGATAGTCTTTAGGTTCCATGACATCACCGGTTTTGAAAATAGGGACAACTATTGCATGTTTCCAGGATTCTGGGAATATTCCTGTTACAATGGACGTATTTATGATACAAGTGAGGTATTCGATCAATACTGGCAAGGAATCTCTTAAAAATCGCAGTGATATATTGTCTGAACCACAAGAGGAACTATTTTTAAAGCTTTTTATAATTAATATGATAGTGTCACTGTCAGTTGGTTTAGGTCGGAACATGTTACAAGGTGGATTGAAGTTATTGTTGTTGCTGGGTAATGACACGTTCTCGTTTTCTACATTATTTTGTTGTGATTTTTTAAAAGTCTCTCTTCCAACGTTGGCAAAGAAGTTGTTAAAAGCTTCCACTTTGTTCCTCACTGTCTCGTCATCGGTGTTGTGTTCTAGAGAGGTTTTGTGTTTGTCAGTGGGTATCAGTTGTCTGAGGTACTCCATGTGGATGCACTATTACCTGTGCTTGTCTCAAATTTATCACTGTAGTAGTCTGATTTTGCTTTATGGAATGACTTCTTAACTTCTTTCTTAAGGTTCTTATATCTCAACTGCAGGTCTACATTCAGTCTGTCGTTTTTAAGATTTATTTGTGTGGTGTTCCTCTCGTGAATTAACGCTCGTAAGTTTTCTTTAATCCATGGGGCAAAGGGTCTTCTGACTTCTCTTGTGATTAAAGGGGCACATTCGTTTAAACATTTGTTGACAGTGTCTGTGAAATATGTTAACTTGAATGTCAGTGTTGTCTGTGGTGAAAATGTTGTTTAGGTTGTGACTGTGTTGTCTTAATAATGTGTCAGGGGAGTAAGCACTTAAGTCACGAAATGTTTTAACAATAGGTAGACGTTTTGTTTTTTGCAGGTTTACAGTCACTGTAATAATTTCATGGTCAGCCACCGGGCACGGAATTATGTCATAGTTTAAAATAGACTCGGGCTTATTAGTAATTGCAAAGTCTAAGAGAGTTGCGGAAGTGGGAGTAATTCTCGTCGGTTTAGTGATCACCTGTGTCAGTTTGGCATTCGCAATGATTTGCTTCATCTTACTGTTATTCAATAAAATAGTGTCGTTAAAATCTCCTAAAATATAAAATGGCTTATTTTTCAAACTTACAGATGTAATTATATCATTTATGTAATCATATGTTTGGCTAAGAGATTTTGGGTGTCGATACAGGCAGCCAATAATGACAGAGGGAAACTTGCAGCTCTGCACCGTCACCCACACGTCCTCAACTCCCTGTGGTCTCACAATGTCCATCTCTAGTAGGGTTACCTTATATACATCTTTGGTATAAATACAAACTCCTCCTCTGCCTTTATCACATCTATGCACTTTGTACTCCGGAATGTCAATGTGTTCATTTGAAATATCGTTATGTAATCATGACTCACTAATGCACAATACATCTATTTTCCTTTCTTTTACTAAGAGGTCTATCTCTTCTTTATTGCTGAGCATACTTTGAGCATTGATGTGTTCAAGAGAAGAGAAGAGAAGAGAAAAGAAGAGAAGAGAAGAGAAGAGAAGAGAAGAAAAGAGAAAGGAAGGGAAGGGAAGGGAAGGGAAGGGGAGGAAAGGGAAGAGAAGGGATCATATAGCTGATAGGAGAGCAAGGCAAGGAAGGGGATGAAAAGAGGAAAGCTAAGGTTGCATTAGGGAAAGAGAATGAAGAGAAGTGATGGAAATGGACAGCAAATGAAAGGAAAGAAGAGAAAAAAAGAAAAATAGTAAAGAAAAGGAAGGTAAAGGAAATTAAGGATTGAGGACAGTGAGTTCTAAGCCTCCAACAGCCACTAAACTTTCACTAGTCAACAAATACACAACATTCCTTATCTTCCTTACATTCTCAGACCAATACTTCAACTCAGTCACAAGGAAATCTGATACGCTGTCAACTATTGCATGTTTGTCATGAGTGAAGAAGATTGCTAATAAATCGGGAGGAGGAGGAGGCGGAGGAGGAAGAGGAAGAGAAAGAGAAAGAGAGAAAATGGAAGAGGAAGAGGAGGAGGATGATCAAATCTCACATTAACACATCACTCCAAACACTACAGAAAGAGAACACTGAAAAAACACGTGTGATACTCGATGAAAACAAGTATTGAATGTCAGGATGAACTTGTATCAGGAAGGAAACCACAGGTAGTGATACAATCAGAGGACACACACACACACACACACAGACACACACACATACACATACACATACACATAAACATACACACATACACATACACATACACACACACACACAGACACAGAAACACAGAAACACACAGACACAGACACACAGACACACACACTGTTACGGTCACACCGTAACGGACACGGTTCTTATGCCCTAGTGCCGGGTGTCCACTTATGAACAACCCAGTCACAACCACGTTACGGGCGTGTACTAAGTGTAGTGCTGCTGTTTATACGTCCTTTTAACCCACCAAAGGACAAGGAAATTCGACTATCCCGTAGGACTAGTCACTCCGAGGACCACACGCCGGTGACTGGACAATAGGCTTTAAACAAGAAGTGCCTGGTTAAGGAATCTATGCACTCTTAGCCCCCAAACACAGCACCTACAGCCACTCCGTTAACGTTAAGAGGTCGCCAGTTCTTTTAACCCTCCAAAGAACAAGGAATCTCCCAGTAGTAACCACCTTCTCCTCCTTACATTCTAAAGAGACTTACAGTGAGCACAAGATTACAGTGCCTAGACAAGGAGCTATCGCTCCAACCAGAATACCGCCCACAAGGTGTCTTTCCACCCACTTCTGGTTGAATAATAACTCCTCTCGACTCTAATAACACCCTGCAAAGTAGCCTCCTGCGAGGGGACTCCGTACAGTGCGTTATATGAGTCGTAATTAATCAACACTGAGACGGGATTACTCCTCGTCTGTGTTCTCAAACAAGAGGCCCCAGATGATAGGCTCTCTCTCTCTTTCAATGAGGACAACGAAGACAACGCCGAAAAAGGCAAATAACGCCGACAAAGCAGACAACGCAGATAACGCAGACAACGCAGACAAAACGCAGACAACGCAGACAACGCCGATAACGCAGACAACGCCGAAACTACTTCCCCGAGACTGAACAGTCTGACAAAATTCTAGGTGGAGTTCACCGCTAGCTAGGTGTTAATTATAGTCACCACACTCGTCTGTGCTCTGGCGTGTAACCGTTTCCTCTACAGACAGGGCCCTGCTGTCTAGCTACACAAATATACCCCTTATCTAATAGGCCAAACAGATAACCCACTCCCTTAAATATGAGGAGGTTACAGGCAAAATAATGCCAATTTGTGGGGAGCTCAGAGCGCGAGATGTTCTTGGTGACGGCTAGCGAGTAACTGACTCTCATTAGTGATGGGCGCTTTGTGAACGAGTCGGTTCATAGAGCCGGCTCTTCCAGGTGAACGAGAAGAGCCGGATCTTTCTCGAGAGCCGTTTGAGATTTTTTTGAGAGCCGTTAATTTTTTTTTTTCTAGTTTTATCATATTTTTGCAATTTTCTAACAAAATGCAAAAATTGCCGATTGTTAATAATTATAGTAATGATAATAATAACAATGCTTACGAGAATGAAGCCTATTCATAGAAATTATATAGTAAAATAGTTAAGTTACCCCTTCAAGTTAACAAAGAAAACTGTATTTCCAAGTGCTTTGGCCTCTAGCAACACAACTCAACACATAAAACACATATATATGAATAATTCAGAAAATATATGGTGTATATGGCAGGCCAATGATGTGGAATGTACACTATAATATTCCCTACAACATATCGGTAAATGAAGACAATCTGATAATATTAAGAGGTCAAATTAAATTATAGAACTCGTCTCAAAATAGTGTACATATCGTACAAATCAAGTATATTTTTTTCCATAGTTAATTTTTTAACACAAAACTCATTTTCTCATTATACCTACGAATAGACAAAGAGTGAATAGGAATCCAACTTTCTGTTGCAACATTTAAAAATGAAATTACTCTTTATATAATGAAGGAAATTTTTTTTTTTCATAACCTGTGAGTAAAATAAAAAAAATAATTACACTAGCTGATACGCCTTTTTAAATTATTTAAATGATTATTGGTGCATTTTTTCTGTCAAACTAATCGTTAAGGTTTTTTCCTTATAACTCGAAAACTATGAAATTGACGTAAAATGATTAGGAGTAATTAGGGAAGTTAAATGAAACAAACTTTCTTTTCATTCTATTGAAAATGAAACTCAATGATAAATGACCATCGAAAATTTTTTTTCTTAACTATTAGCGTTATTCAAAATTAGACTACACCAGCTGAAAGGCCTTTTGAAGGTGAGAAAATAACTATTTAACATAATTTTTGTCAAACTAGTATTTAACATTTCGTTTTGTAAAAACGAAAACTATGGAGTTTAAGTCAAAAAATCTGCAAATAATTAAAATAAGAAAATAATATTTTTTTTTTTTGACCATCAGAACATGTAAACAGTTTATAAATAATGAAAACATTAAAAAAAAAAAGTTTTTGGCGTAAATTTAGATTAAATTACATGATTTGATAGAACTTTTAAAATGACATCAATTAGCATAAGTGCATTTTTTCTGTACGACTAATATTTACGCGATAAAAGACAAGTTAACTACGTTGATAATTTGAGAGGTGGTAGGGTACCCCACCATCCCTCAAACTCACGTTACGTAACAGTCAACCGCCAATTAGCCTGTTCGCAGTGAGCATTTTGATACCAGACAGCGCCAGATTTTGTAATTTTTGCCGGAAAATAAATACTTTTGGGGGCAAGTTTTACAAGCTTACACAGGTGTATTATTGCACATTAATGCGTATGAAATTTCAGTCTATTAAGCTCATGATGTCCGACGGCATATAACATCGTTTAAGCCTCTATTCATAATTTCATATGATATTCTTAAGACAGCTTATATTTGTATCAAGGCAAGCAATTTGTCATTTTCTACTAATCTCAATGGGCATATACCGATACATACTTTCATTTGAATGTACCAAACAATAGGCAAATCCATGTAATGTATAGAAAATATAATTTTGTGTCGCAGGCTTAATTTTTTCCAGTACGACAACTACATCCTCGGCTACTGGCAGCAAACCACAACAAACACTAGCAGGCTACTCAGAGCAACTCCTAATGGCATTGTCAGCTGCAAATGCTGTGGCAAGGGTTTATTAGAAGTAAAATGTCTCCATAGTGATAAATACCAGTCTTTTTAACGGCGCTTAGTATACTATATCGTACGTCTGGCAGCGGTGCTGTTTTTGTTTTCTTCACTGATCACCTTCGTATATAAGACGTGACAGTGATTTCCAATATTTTTTAACACACTCAGATAAAATGTATAAGCCGAAATCAACATCCTTTTATTTTTACTGCTCATACATACTGAAAAAATAATAATTACCTAATTGTAGCTTTATCTTATAATACAATTAACAAAGCCTTATCATGCACCAGTAAGTAAGAATAATAACATTAAGGTTATGTTTTTAATTTTAAATACACATGTGCAGCAATTCATGTCGTATTTTTTCTGCAGATCGGCTTCTAAATTAACTAAGTCACCCCTTTGCCCCGGAGAAGCGGAGAAAATTAAAAATTCTAGCGCTGATAGATGTCTACGACCCTAGCTGGGAACAGGCTAATTGTTCGCGCGCGCTCTCTCTCTCTCTCTCTCTCTCTCTCTCTCTCTCTCTCTCTCTCTCTCTCTCTCTCTCTCTCTCTCTCTCTCTCTGATAGATATATATTAAATGAGAAAGAAAATAGATCATATGTTTTTTTTTTTTGTTTTTTTTGTGTGTGTGTGTGTGTGTGTATATATGTCTGTCTATCTGTATGTCTGTTTGTCTGTCTGTCAGACAGACAGACAG
>JAXIVD010008376.1:5000-17710 GCA_036785275.1 Cancer borealis | reverse complement strand
TGCCCCGGGTTAGGGATGGCGCTATTGGTCTCCCTAAATCTTCAATAATTAGAGCCACAGTCATCAAGTAGAAGTGTCAACGGGTCTCTGATATCCGACCGTCGACCCCAACTTCCCCGAGGACCCGATTTCTGGAGAGGAGACGCAGAGGAGGAGGAGGAGGAGAGGAGGAGGAGGAGGAGGAGGAGGAGGAGAGAGAGAGAGAGAGAGAGAGAGAGAGAGAGAGAGAGAGAGAGAGGAGAGAGAGAGAGAGAGAGAGAGAGAGAGAGAGAGAGAGCAGAGAGAGCAGAGAAACAGACAGAAAAGACAGAACAGACAGAGCAGAGAGAACAGACAGAAAAACAGAACAGACAGACAAGCCAATAGACAGACAGACAAATAGACATACAGTCATAGAAACACACAGACAGGCACACAGACAGAGTAGAAGGAGGAGAGATAGGTAAGGAGGAGTAGATGGAGGAGAGAGAGAGAGAGAGAGAGAGAGAGAGAGAGAGAGAGAGAGAGAGAGAGAGAGGAGAGAGAGAGAGAGAGAGAGAGAGAGAGAGAGAGAGAGAGAGAGAGAGAGAGAGAGAGAGAGAGAGAGAGAGAGAGAGAGAGAGGGACAAGGACAAGGAAGGAAGACACAGATATCACATGTTAGGAAATCAGCCTCATAAGTAGTGAGGAGTAAGGTTGTGAATTGGGTGGCAAGATACAGGTATGCAGCAGTGTGAGGGAACCAGTAGTGCGTGCGAGTGTCGGGAGCAAGGTAGAGCCCTCCAGTGTGTCTTCAATGTGTCTTTGATAATTAGACCAAAGATAAGTCAGAAGTTTCGGGGAAGAGGTGGGGGAAGAGGTGGAGGGAGAGGGAGGGAGAGGGTGGGAGAGGAGAGGAAGGGAGAGGGCGGCTACAAGAGCACGAAGGAAGAAAGGAAGCCTAAGGTGGTGGTGGTGGTGGTGGTGTTGTGAGGTGGAGAGTCAGGATCAGGTTAAAGGGTTGTATTATTATTGTGTATTACATCCTATAACCTCAATAACCAAACGACGCATCTGAATTTAACTTTTATTAATATTATCTCCTGGAATGTGTACAAAAATTAAAGGGATAATACCAAAGAATGTAATAGTTCACGTAATTAAAACAAAGGATCTGAGGCGAGATTATTGGTGATCTAAGACACAGTAAATACAGAAAATTACAATAAAAATAAAGAATAATTAATTAAGAGACATAAATGAACCTTAGTAAACATTGCAAATCCAGGAAAAACTTATTACTTATCAACCAATGACTCCTCCTTCTCCTACACCTCCTCCTCCTTTTCTTCTTTCTCCTCCTCCATTCCATCCCGTTTCTTCTCTCCCTCGCTGCCAAACGATGACCACCTAAGTAATCCATCACTCCACCAATAATTCCTCGCGAGACACCACTCCACACTACTAATTCTACACCCTTGAACACGCAGACTAATTCTCGTCTTCCTTGTTGTCGTCATCCTCGTTCATCTATCATCACCTTCTCTGCTTCCCCTCAACATCCCCTTTCCTCAATACCCCTCCATCGTCCCTCATCTCAGCACACATAGAACATTTATTTTTTTAACCTGGTTTTGCGCAAATTCTAATTACGCGAAGACCCTTGTATAATATAATCAGGGGATGGCGAGGTCCAATTTTTCGAAGTCAACTCAACGCCACTCTGTATTCCTTTGGCGTCCAAGTCAAACCCAATGTCCTCCTCACTTAGGGCCGTTCAGGGACTCCTAATTATTCAAGTATATTTAAATACCTGCCACACACATAGACCCACACACACACACACACACACACACACACACACACACACACACACATAGACAACACACACACACACACACACACACACACACACACACACACACACACACACACACACACACACACACACACACACACACACAGAGGGAGATTCCAAAACTGGGTTGAAATCTGAATATTTTTGCCACCTACTGATATGGACTGTTGACTGCTTATCAAAATAGACTGACTGGCTGATTGACTGACTGACTGATTGATTGACTGACTGGAGGACTATTCTATTGGGCAGGCAGTCTAGCTTATTGACTGTGCCAATTAAAACATTATTTGACAGTGTTTTCTCTCTGAATTTCTGGGTAACTGGGCTAAACTATTACTTTGGTAACTGATTGCCTGACTGTCTGACTAGTTAAATGGATTTTGAATGACTGGATGAGCAGCTTGTAGGTTTGGATTAGTCTTCGGTTTATTGGAGGGATGACTGCAGTAGTAACGCTTGTATCCAATTAGTGTTAGAAGTTTTAGTCTAACCTGCTAAAATTGGCGAGTTGGGAAGAAAAAATTCGGCTTTAATATGCAATGATGAACAGCAGTGTGTGTGTGTGTGTGTGTGTGTGTGTGTGTGTGTGTGTGTGTGTGTGTGTGTGTGTGTGTGTGTGTGTGTGTGTGTGTGTGTGTGGTCGTGGGGATGTATGTCCTAATGTTAAAAGAGTGTAAGTTAGTCATTAAACAGCTTTCAGTTGATTTTATTGCTATCTGCAGTCTGAGCTCGTAAAATAACTTGAGAAACGACAAAATATTGTATCTATTGTGAATAAATATTTAAGATTAGGATTAGTTTATCTATAACGAAGACAATTAAAGAACAAATAAAGAGTAAAATGAAATTAAAGCTGGCTCTCATAATGTACAGTTAAAAATCAATATAATGCATAAGTGAGAAGAGAGAGAGAAAACTGCGACAATAAGAGTGGTATCTCACAAAAAACTACCACCACCACCACCACCACCACCACCAAAACAGGCTCCGTAAAAAAGAGAGAAAATAAAAACCAATCCAAGCAACCCTGTCTGTCTCGCTAGCTCCCTTCCCTGTCAACAGATGGCAGCACCTCTCGCGTCAATAATCCACCACCTCTCAACAAGCTAACCAGACAGCTAGACACCTTCTTTAATCGTACCTCACATTCTCCTGCTACAATATGAACCTCTTACATGACAGACCCCAAAAAAAGGCTCCCTCCCTACCTCCTACCCTCCCTCTATCCCTATCTCCCTTCCTTCCTTCCATTCATCCTTACCTCTTTCTTTTATGCATCCTCTTTGACCTGTTATGCGGATCAGGGAGCAAGGGATAGATAGAACGGCATATAAGCAAACTCAAAGGGAGGGAGAGCGAGTTCCTAAGTGTCTGGGAGGTGAGAGGAGTTGTCAGGAGTTCTCTCGTCCCACCCAACATTAATATGCACTCAATGTCCTTCTCTTTGACGGATGTTGTTGTTCTCGTCTGATCAGAGTTGGCTGGTTGGCTGGATGGATGAAGAATCACACTCGCCTCCTGCCTGACTTCTTCCTTTCTTTCTTCCTTACCGTCCCTATCCCTCCACTTCCTTTCTTTGATTTGTGTGTTAGTGTGTGTGTGTGTGTGTGTGTGTGTGTGTGTGTGTGTGTGTGTGTGTGTGTGTGTGTGTGTGTGTGTGTGTGTGTGTGTGTATGTGTGTGTGTGTGTGTGTGTGTGTGTGTGTGTGTGTGTGTGTGTGTGTGTGTGTGTGTGTGTGTGTATGTGTGTGTGTGTGTGTATTTATAGTTCTCATTACTGTTATTAATTGCTGACCTTCATACACATATACATACATACATATATAGATACATACATATACATACACACATTCATACATAAATACATAACGTATCTTCTTGTACAAGTACCAAAAGAGAGACTCGCAAACTAAACACACACACACACACACACACACACACACACACACACACACACACACACACACACACACACACACACACACACACACACACACACACACACACGCAGTCAGTCGGGGTCAGTCTCCCTCTGGTACGTACACACGATCTGTCAGCCATCAGGACTGACAGCCGCTGACAGGGTGGAAAAATATCATAATGGCCACACGGCATTTACACACACACACACACACACACACACACACACACACACACACACACACACACACACACACACACACACACACACACACACACACACACACAGTTTTTTTTTTCTCTCTCTCTGTGTTTGCTTACAGTCGTTGCTGAGTCCCATCTCAATACATGATACACTCAATCTCTTCCTATCAGCAACACCCAATACCTCTTAGAGACTCTGGACACAATTTTCCTCGGTGTAAATATTGTGCATGCTCGGTCCTTCTACCTCCTCCACTACCTCCTCCTCTTCCTCCTCCTCCCTTTATTGGACACACAGAAGCCCAATCCTTAACTGTGTGTGTGTGTGTGTGTGTGTGTGTGTGTGTGTGTGTGTGTGTGTGTGTGTGTGTGTGTGTGTGTGTGTGTGTGTGTGTGTGACCCTCCCTCTGATAAGCCTAACACCCTCGCTAATAATGAGTAAATGGAGCGCACCTCACCCCATGGATATCTTTTTCGTGTCCACTTTTGAGCCCAGTGAGTGCCTGGAAGTAGTTTCTGTCCACCAGGAAATGGAACAATGTAAAAAAAAAAAAGTAAATGAATAAATGGATAATAAAAAGTGGAAAAGGAAGGAAGAGGAAGAGGAGGAGAAGGAGGAGTAAATTGAGGTGGTAGAAGTGGTGGTAGTGGAGAGAGGAAAGTGATCTACAGTTACGAGCATAAATTATAACATTATGTATTTTTTTATATTTCGATTTACTTCATAATAAGTATTTCCTTCAATCATTCAGTAAGGTTCGATTGTGTGTTCTTTCCTTGTTAGGTTTTCGCATTACTGTTAATTATTTCTCCTTTTATTATTTCTATTCACTTTTTCTATTGTTTGTTATTATTGAAGATTCGTAAATAATATTAATCCAGTTCTTAAAATCTTCAATTCTCACTTATTCAATCATTACCTCTCTCTCTCTCTCTCTCTCTCTCTCTCTCTCTCTCTCTCTCTCTCTCTCTCTCTCTCTCTCTCTCTCTCTCTCTCTCTCTCTCTCTCTCTCTCTCTCTCTCTCTCTCTTGCCCTACCCTCATTCTTCCTCCCTCCAGTCATTGAAAGTCTCGGAGCAAATCATACGGCTGTCCCTCAACCCCGAGGAAAATTTGTGTGTACGTGAGTGTGAGTGTGTGTGTGTGTGTGTGTGTGTGTGTGTGTGTGTGTGTGTGTGTGTGTGTGTGTGTGTGTGTGTGTTGTTGCCGCCTACGGGAGTCTCGACGGAACAATCATTCCCCGGCCAGTGATTCTTGTTCTTGTTGCAGCATCTTAACCTGACATTTTGCCTCTGTCATTCCGTCGGTAAAATTAGGGCACAGGAATGGCAGTCCCTTTGTCCCACCTCAGCCGCACAAAGAACGCGTCTGCCTTCCCATCATCTAGGGTTTAGCTCAAAGGGAAAAGAGTGAACCTTGCTGCATGAACCGAGGTGAAAGAGAGAGAGAGAGAGAGAGAGAGAGAGAGAGAGAGAGAGAGAGAGAGAGAGAGAGAGAGAGAGAGAGAGAGAGAGAGAGAGAGAGAGAGAGAGAGAGAAAGAAAAAGAGAGGGAGGGAGAGAGAGAGCACTGTCCTCACTCTTCTCACCATGGAGACCAGATCTTCCACAGCAAATGAGTTAAACTTTTTGTTCTTCAATATTACTTTTATTATTGTTTTTTTCACGCTATCATTGTTACTGCTGTTGTTTTAGCTGTTGCTTTCTCCACTTCTTTCACCTTATATTCTTCCGTTGTTATGGTTGTTATTACTTTAGTTTTTTGTTCTACACTTCCTTATCCTTCTTTTTCTTCTTCTTCTTCTTCGTCTCCTTCTTCTTCTTCTTCGTCTTCTCTTTCTCTTTCTCCTTCTCCTTCTTCTTCTTCATCATCACCTTCTTCTTGATTCCGTCACTGTTATTAGTTAGTATGGTGAGCGAGCGAGCTATAAGTGAGATCGTAAGACTGTGACTGCCTCTGACATCTTACCCAGACTATGCCGAGGGCTAGTAACTTAGGGTCAATTACTCCCACTAGGGTAATTTAGTCCTTGCTCCTCTCGGGTAATGGAGCATACAAAGAGAGTGAGGGAAAATAATATAGAAAACACTGAAGTAATTATGGATGTATTGAATATAAGTAGTAAATATCTAGCATATGTAATCTTGATCCTGATTTTCAACCCTGTTAAACCAAATTACATAGGCCTAGCTAACTCGACTAATGAAAGGTTTTACTAGATTCATATTATTAAAAAAAAAAAAAAAATGAAAGCGTTGGATAAATGAAAACTGTAACTAGATCTAAATTTAGCCACTCATGACCTTCTATATATGAAGAAAAACTGATCAACAAGTTATTTCTACAACAATCCAATATCTGTTTAACGTAAATAATGAGACCTTGATTTTCTTAAATAAACAGAAAAAATTTGACTTTCATTATTATGGTATGTTGCAGTTATATTATTTTTCTGATAAGTTTATATAATACCATTTTTATTGCTAATTAAAGATATCTGGATAACACCAATCAAAATACCAAGCAAGCTGATAATTTAATACCATTCTTCTCAAATGTTTACGTCTGCAGTTTTCGAGATTCTAAAAAGGAAAGTAAAATAGATAACATAAAACAGATATTCCAAATTAAAATGGTCTGGCTGCAACTTGTCCAAGGAGAAAGATAAGAAAAAGAAAAAATTGCTCATGACATTAAATGAAGCCAAGACGTGGAAATTGAAGTTATAAACATATATATATTTTCGGAACTCTTGATATATTTTTTCATCTAGACTCAAAAATATTTAAATAAACTCTTTCTTTATCTATCTATATCTATCTATCTATTTATCTATCCATATATCTGTCTCTATCTCTCTGTTACTGAGTAGTGGTGTGTCTTCAGTCTGTCAGTTTTTGAGGGTGAAAATTGGTGTAATTTAAAGCAAATTTATACCGATGGCCAGTGAGGTAGGAGGTGAATGACGTAGAGGGGGGGGAGGAGGAGGAGGAGGAGGAGGAGGAGGAGGAGGAGGAGGAGGAGGAGGAAAAGAAGGAAGAGGCAATTATAAAGCAATTTAGTGTTGGTATCGTCTTCTGTGACCAGCTGAATATAACACGTTACGGGAGGTGACCCTTCAGGCGACCTTACCCTCCCTCCCTTCCTCCTTTCCCTCCTTTTCTTCCCTTCTCCTCCCTCTCTTTCTTCCCCACCTCCATAATCACCTGTCGTTGACTTTCAGAGATATGTCGTTAACGTCGGTAATTACGGCGACTCCTCCTCCTCCTCCTCCTCCTCCTCCTCCTCCTCCTCCTCCTCCTCCTCCTCCTCCTCCTCCTCCTCCTCCTCCTCCTCCTCTTCAAGGGTGACACTGTATCCTCCCGCAGGCCATGACCGTCTTCACTTTCTCGTTCTTGTCTACACCTTCTTTGGATTTATATATGAGGCTTCCACAGTTTTTTTTTCTTTTAGTCGTAATATTTCTTTCTTTTTCATTCTTCAGTTTGACTTCTTCGTCTGTCACATGTATTCGTTAAACTGTTTTTTTAGCTTTCCTTCTATTCACCTTCTTTTAATTTTTCTTGTTTATCTTTTTTTCATTTCACTGCGGTCACTGAGGTGCTGTTTGTTCGTTCACTTCATTCATTCATTCTGTTCACATCTTTCTTAAAATAAACTTGATACAAAAACTTAAACTTGCTGTTCATAATGAGTGACGTTCAGTGATCCTTGCTCCTCTTCCCTCCGCCATATCCCCAAAACCACCCACCTCAATAAATAAATAAATAAATAAAACAAAAGCGGCTATGAATGTTAGTTAGAAGTACAGATGTGACAGTAATGTGTATACTGATAATGATAATAATAATAATAATAATAATAATAACAATAATAATAATAATAATAATAATAATAATAATAATAATAATAATAATAATAATAATAACAATAACCCACGTTCACCACCCACACACTCACACACGCACAAACACACCCACCATACACAGCCAATCTTCATCATTACCACCATCACCACCACCACCACCACCACCACCACCACCACCACCACTATCGCATTCACCAAGCCACAAACACACTCCCGCACGCAAGTCACCTCCACACGCACACCAGGCACCTTCCTCGACTCCATCTTTATAAAGTCAGGTGTTCACACGCAACTGTAATCCCCGTCCCAGCTATCCCTGACCAGCGCTCCTTCCTCACTCATCTTCCTCTTCTCTCCACCTTTCTTACATCACCTCTTCCTCCTCTTCCTCCTCTTCTCTCTATATTTCTCCTCCTCCTCCTCCTCCTCCTCCTCCTCCTCCTCCTCCTCCTCCTCCTCTTCTCCCTCTCTCTCTCCTAATTTTCCTGGACTCATAATTTGCCTTCATGTTTTTATGCTCCCAGACCTCAGTACTTCATCGCCGAGTCTTGCTTTAATTTTAGCCTCGATGCCGTCCAGCGCACGTGGGGTGAACACTGACGCTGGACTGACACGTGCTTCAGGCAGTGGGAGGGTGGAATGCACGTGTAGGTTGGAGTGGAGTACAAATCCTGTACTCTTGTGTCACAGCCAATCCGTGTAAACAACCTCTGCCTGTGTACAAGTTTTGGGTTCTCCTTATTTTGCCTCCTCTGTCTCCCAACCTTCCTCTCTACCCATCTCTTCTCCTCCCTCTTCCTCCCCTCCTACTCCACCTCCTTGGAGGAGGGAGGGCCCGGCAAATGACAGTAATTTGAGTGATGGATCGAGGAGTAGGCTCTGGCGGGGGAGGGAGGGTGTGGGGAGGGAGGGGGAGTCGGGATCGACCGCCAGACCACCCCTAAGTTGCACCATGTTTCCCACACTTCCCGCACTTTTCGCTTCGCTCCTTCTCCGCCGCTCAGCACACCTGTTCTCCTTTCACTACTACTCCTTGCTTGTGACACTTGTGAACGACGCAGTCATGAGGATGAAGGGTCACATGGAGTGTGGGATGTGCAGCTTGGCCGTGGGTGTGATAGTGCGTCGGGTTTTAAGGCGATATGGTGAAGTAATACATCAAGCTTCACGTGCCCGTCTCTGGCCCGACAGACAGTACATTCTGGCATCACAGTTTGCCTGGGTGAGCACTGGTACTCGAGCTGGTAACACTGCGTAACCCCGTCGGAGACAGGAATCTCCTCTCTCCCATAATTTATCCCGAAAATTATATAACGCTGCTCATTATTTTCAACTTAGCTTTCAGTTTTCATGTAGCATGTAGTGTTGTTGCGGAGGGAATGCACTTGCCCATGGCGACAAGAGGTGTGAGTGCGGGCGCGCTGCGGACGTGCGTCAGCACTGTTGCCTGCCCAGGAGGACGCAATGAGTTAAAAGCACCTTATTTAGGGTCTAGCTTTCTTTAAGGTACTTTTGTTTAAGCTTTGTCCTAACAGCCTTCATTTGTCTCTCAATGCAGGCCAGTTCCTATCAGAGGTGGAGCGACACGAGGACGCCGCCGACCACTACGTGAAGGCGGCCCAGTTGGCGCCCTCAGAGTACGAGATCATCTTCAATGCAGCCAACACCCTGCGGCAGGCGGGCAGGAACAAGCAGGCGGAGGAATACTACCGCCTCGCCGTCAACCTCAGACCTCAGGTAGGCGTCGGAACTGTGCTTGATCTGAAGTGGTTTTACCTGACCTCATGAACATAAGGTGGTAATGATTTAATGTCATATTTTTTCTATTGTATTATTTTTTGATTGTTTTTTGGTGCTTATCACCATGAATATAGACTGCTCGTTGTTGAGAAGTTTGTTTTGCTGTGACCCTGTCTGGAATCTGTAATGCCAAGGTTCATTGTTCCCCCAAGGAGGCGACCTCGCACATGAACTTGGGTGCAATGCTGCACGTCAACGGCAAGTTGCTGGAGGCCGAGTCCAGCTACCTGGAGGCGCTGCGTCTCAAGCCCGATGACTCCATCACCAGGACTAACCTACAGAAGCTGCGGCACCTGCTGGCTAAGAAGGGCATCAGTCCTTCTAGATAACCCGGACCCTTCATCGTCGCACTGAGAAGGGTTACGTATCACCGAGGCTGCCGGGCATCACAAGTGTGCCGGGAGAGCCTCCAGCCAGCCGTCCTAAGAGCCTGTCTCAGAGGCATGTCCTTAAACCCTGGTTGTGAAGGAGTGTCGCAAAAAGGAGTTCAGTGTTTTGTGGCAGAGTTCCTACGAAGAATCCGTCCCGCACCCAACGATATCTGGAAGCATTCAAACTCTCATCTCGCCGCCATGTCAACTTGTGAGCGGAAAGAAGCATACGGAAGCCCCTCCCGCCACATGTTCTGTGGTGGCTTCCAACCTTACACGAGGGTCGCGCCAGGACGCTCACGCCATCCTGGGAGACACTCGTCACAGCTCACCAAAACTCATCTAATGCTCAAGTCTTCCAAAGCCTTTTAACTTCTCTCCTGAGCAGAAGCACGCATCCAATTGGTGAAAAGATGGCGGCTGTGGGGCTTGACAGGCGGCTCGCTGCGGGTCCTTCTTCCCTTCACCACACTAGCGCGAGGGAGCCTCAGCGGTGCTAACTCTGGATCATAACAGCTGATCTAGTCACACCGTGCAGCAGTAGCGACAGTTCTCAAGTGCATCAACGCTGTGCTAGTGTGTGGCAAACCAATGTGAAAAGCTATTCATGATATAAGATGAAAAAGATAATGAAACAGCTTATGCCTTCAATGCATTTCGTTCATCAGAGGTCCAGAGGCACGTTTAATATAAACTTAATGTTTAGAAAGTCACGACAGGACCACTGACAGCCTCAACCCCAGTGCCTCAGTTATGGAGCGGCCAGGAAGCTGTCTGTCTGTCTATCTGTCTCTCAGCGACGGTCGGCGGAAGGGAGGAAGGTCGCTGCTTCGGTAGGCGACTGTGCGACACTCCGGAAACTCCCGCGATATAGTCCAGGTTGTAGTCTAATTGTTGTGTTTTTATATATTTTTCTATAGAATGCAGATAATTTTGCAGAGTGCACTGACTGGTTGACTTCCATTGTTACTGAACTTCGAATGACCAATGTGCCAAACACACGCACACGCACACGCACACACACACACACACACACACACACACACACACACACACACACACACACACACACACTTGGTCATTATAGGTGCCAAAAAATACCTACAAACAATACTCAAAAACACACCTGACACTGAATAGCGAATCTTTCCTTTGTGCTTTTCGAAATTAGGCTAAAATTATTCAAAAAGGGTAAAGATTATACAAAAAAAATGAATTGTATCCAAGAGAAGCATTGTTACTAGCGCTGCTGTCTTCCACGCTTCCCCACCTCCGTTACACACACACACACACACACACACACACACACACACACACACACACACACACATACACACACACACACACACACACACACACACACACACACACACACACACACACACACACACACACACACATACATATCCTATTCCTAGTGGCTTACGAAACACGACCGTCCGTTGAAACAGTCATTCGCGGGTGATTAGCAATACATGTTGTTTCCACTACTCCCCAACACCACCAGCAAGGTTGTAATGGTTAGGTTGTGACGAGAAACACCTGTAGTTATTAGTGGTTCAAAAAGAGTCTCGTGTAGGGTTGTCTGACTCAATATTAATGGGTGATTAATGGTGGATTTGTGTTAATGGCTCATCAAGACACACACACACACACACACACACACACACACACACACACACACACACACACACACACACACACACACACACACACACACACACACACACACACACACACACACACTAGGGTTTCGCTATATTATTTTTCGAAACCAGTGATATCTCGCCCATTTCATTACAAAAATATGAAAAAAAGCAATAAAATGCAGTTGGGTTCCTTGTTTTCGATTCAGTAAGCGTGACGGCCAATCCTCCGATGGATAACTGCACTTTTATCGTTCATCTCACGTCCAGTGCTCGACCTAAAACACTTACAACTGGCTCCTGAGACTGACCTCACCACACACTAGAAGCTCAAATTGATATTTTATCTAGGCAGCTTTTGTAATGCCATCGAAGAAAGAGATAGACAATTGATTTTTGTCTTTCTTCGCTACAATAAACTATGATAGATTTTCAAGATTCAGACCTGGAAGTCAAGTTGCAAGTGTTGAACATAAAGCGTCGTCATGTAGGTTTTTAAAAATACATCACTCCGACTAGAAATTATAGTCTCCTGCTCCATGTTTTTCAAGTCTTACCACTTCCTCATCCTCTCCTCATCCCCCATCCTTCCCCTCCTTCCCCTCCCTTCCTTCCCCTCCCTTCCCCTCCCCTCTCCTCCCTTCTCCTCCCTTCCCCTGGAGTATTACTGTAGCGCAATAATCTGTGATCACGTCAACAGGCAGGGCGACCACCCTTACCGGGCTAGGCCTTCACCCGGTGGCATTAGTGATGTAATTACGAGTATTACCTTTTAATGGCGGCGGCGAGGACGACGCAGAAACGGTAACGCCTTGGGGAAGGACGCACCGTTGATGTAAAGTGTTTACGGTGTGTGTGTGTGTGTGTGTGTGTGTGTGTGTGTGTGTGTGTGTGTGTGTGTGTGTGTGTGTGTGTGTGTGTGTGTGTGTGTGTGTGTGTGTGTGTGTGTGTTCCTCAAGGTGTTTGGTTGTGTCCTGCGTGTCCTCTGCGGTGCCGTGCATGCCCCGCGGTGGCCCCGAGGTGTGGCGCCCTCATCTAATGTCTCTGTTTGACCCAATGCACTCGGCCCTCCGCCTCCACCACC
>JAXIVD010008375.1:0-17715 GCA_036785275.1 Cancer borealis | reverse complement strand
TTAGAGATATTGGAAATATCATTGCAGCATCTGATAGACCTAATTAAACTCTACAACTGTAATTATGAATATTTGTTCTATGACTGATAATTACGCAGTAAAATTAAACCGTATATTTTTTCCCAAACAATTTCCTCGTTTTCTCGATAGCTATTAGAGATATTGGAAATATCATTGCAGCATCTGATAGACCTGATTAAACTATACATCTGTAATTATAGACCTAATTAAACTCTACATCTGTAATTATGAATATTTGTTCTATGACCGATAATTACGCAATAAAATTAAACCGTATATTTTTTCCAAAATAATTTCCTCCTTTTCTCGAAAGCTATTAGAGATATTGGAAATATCATTGCAGCATCTGATGGACCTAATTAAACTCTACAACTGTAATTATGAATATTTGTTCCATGACCGATAATTACGCAATAAAATTAAACCGTATATTTTTTCCAAAACAATTTCCTCGTTTTCTCGATAGCTATTAGAGATATTGGAAATATCATTGCAGCATCTGGTAGACCTAATTAAACTCTACAACTGTAATTATGAATATTTGTTCTATGACCGATAATTACGCAATAAAATTAAAGCGTATATTTTTTCCCAAACAATTTCCTCGTTTTCTCGATAGCTATTAGAGATATTGGAAATATCATTGCAGCATCTGATAGACCTAATTAAACTCTTCAACTGTAATTATGAATATTTGTTTTATGACTGATAATTACGCAGAAAAATTAAACCGTATATTTTTTCCAAAACAATTTAATCTTTTTCTCGAAAGCTATTAGAGATATTGGAAATATCATTGCAGCATTTGATGGGCCTAATTAAACTCTACAACGGTAATTATGAATAGTTGTTCTATGACCGATAATTACGCAATAAAATTAAACCGTATATTTTTTCCCAAACAATTTCCTCGTTTTCTCGATAGCTATTAGAGATATTGGAAATATCATTGCAGCATCTGATAGACCTAATTAAACTCTTCAACTGTAATTATGAATATTTGTTTTATGACTGATAATTACGCAGAAAAATTAAACCGTATATTTTTTCCAAAACAATTTAATCTTTTTCTCGAAAGCTATTAGAGATATTGGAAATATCATTGCAGCATTTGATGGGCCTAATTAAACTCTACAACGGTAATTATGAATAGTTGTTCTATGACCGATAATTACGCAATAAAATTAAACCGTATATTTTTTCCAAAATAATTTCCTCCTTTTCTCGAAAGCTATTAGAGATATTGGAAATATCATTGCAGCATCTGATAGATCTAATTAAACTCTACAACTGTAATTATGAATATTTGTTCTATGACCGATAATTACGCAATAAAATTAAAGCGTATATTTTTTCCTAAACAATTTCCTCGTTTTTTCCATAGCTATTAGAGATATTGGAAATATCATTGCAGCATCTGATAGACCTAATTAAACTCTACAACTGTAATTATGAATATTTGTTCTATGACTGATAATTACGCAGTAAAATTAAACCGTATATTTTTTCCCAAACAATTTCCTCGTTTTCTCGATAGCTATTAGAGATATTGGAAATATCATTGCAGCATCTGATAGACCTGATTAAACTATACATCTGTAATTATAGACCTAATTAAACTCTACATCTGTAATTATGAATATTTGTTCTATGACCGATAATTACGCAATAAAATTAAACCGTATATTTTTTCAAAAATAATTTCCTCCTTTTCTCGAAAGCTATTAGAGATATTGGAAATATCATTGCAGCATCTGATGGACCTAATTAAACTCTACAACTGTAATTATGAATATTTGTTCCATGACCGATAATTACGCAATAAAATTAAACCGTATATTTTTTCCAAAACAATTTCCTCGTTTTCTCGATAGCTATTAGAGATATTGGAAATATCATTGCAGCATCTGGTAGACCTAATTAAACTCTACAACTGTAATTATGAATATTTGTTCTATGACCGATAATTACGCAATAAAATTAAAGCGTATATTTTTTCCCAAACAATTTCCTCGTTTTCTCGATAGCTATTAGAGATATTGGAAATATCATTGCAGCATCTGATAGACCTAATTAAACTCTTCAACTGTAATTATGAATATTTGTTTTATGACTGATAATTACGCAGAAAAATTAAACCGTATATTTTTTCCAAAACAATTTAATCTTTTTCTCGAAAGCTATTAGAGATATTGGAAATATCATTGCAGCATTTGATGGGCCTAATTAAACTCTACAACGGTAATTATGAATAGTTGTTCTATGACCGATAATTACGCAATAAAATTAAACCGTATATTTTTTCCCAAACAATTTCCTCGTTTTCTCGATAGCTATTAGAGATATTGGAAATATCATTGCAGCATCTGATAGACCTAATTAAACTCTTCAACTGTAATTATGAATATTTGTTTTATGACTGATAATTACGCAGAAAAATTAAACCGTATATTTTTTCCAAAACAATTTAATCTTTTTCTCGAAAGCTATTAGAGATATTGGAAATATCATTGCAGCATTTGATGGGCCTAATTAAACTCTACAACGGTAATTATGAATAGTTGTTCTATGACCGATAATTACGCAATAAAATTAAACCGTATATTTTTTCCAAAATAATTTCCTCCTTTTCTCGAAAGCTATTAGAGATATTGGAAATATCATTGCAGCATCTGATAGATCTAATTAAACTCTACAACTGTAATTATGAATATTTGTTCTATGACCGATAATTACGCAATAAAATTAAAGCGTATATTTTTTCCTAAACAATTTCCTCGTTTTTTCCATAGCTATTAGAGATATTGGAAATATCATTGCAGCATCTGATAGACCTAATTAAACTCTACAACTGTAATTATGAATATTTGTTCTATGACTGATAATTACGCAGTAAAATTAAACCGTATATTTTTTCCCAAACAATTTCCTCGTTTTCTCGATAGCTATTAGAGATATTGGAAATATCATTGCAGCATCTGATAGACCTGATTAAACTATACATCTGTAATTATAGACCTAATTAAACTCTACATCTGTAATTATGAATATTTGTTCTATGACCGATAATTACGCAATAAAATTAAACCGTATATTTTTTCAAAAATAATTTCCTCCTTTTCTCGAAAGCTATTAGAGATATTGGAAATATCATTGCAGCATCTGATGGACCTAATTAAACTCTACAACTGTAATTATGAATATTTGTTCCATGACCGATAATTACGCAATAAAATTAAACCGTATATTTTTTCCAAAACAATTTCCTCGTTTTCTCGATAGCTATTAGAGATATTGGAAATATCATTGCAGCATCTGGTAGACCTAATTAAACTCTACAACTGTAATTATGAATATTTGTTCTATGACCGATAATTACGCAATAAAATTAAAGCGTATATTTTTTCCCAAACAATTTCCTCGTTTTCTCGATAGCTATTAGAGATATTGGAAATATCATTGCAGCATCTGATAGACCTAATTAAACTCTTCAACTGTAATTATGAATATTTGTTTTATGACTGATAATTACGCAGAAAAATTAAACCGTATATTTTTTCCAAAACAATTTAATCTTTTTCTCGAAAGCTATTAGAGATATTGGAAATATCATTGCAGCATTTGATGGGCCTAATTAAACTCTACAACGGTAATTATGAATAGTTGTTCTATGACCGATAATTACGCAATAAAATTAAACCGTATATTTTTTCCAAAATAATTTCCTCCTTTTCTCGAAAGCTATTAGAGATATTGGAAATATCATTGCAGCATCTGATAGATCTAATTAAACTCTACAACTGTAATTATGAATATTTGTTCTATGACCGATAATTACGCAATAAAATTAAAGCGTATATTTTTTCCTAAACAATTTCCTCGTTTTTTCCATAGCTATTAGAGATATTGGAAATATCATTGCAGCATCTGATAGACCTAATTAAACTCTACAACTGTAATTATGAATATTTGTTCTATGACTGATAATTACGCAGTAAAATTAAACCGTATATTTTTTCCCAAACAATTTCCTCGTTTTCTCGATAGCTATTAGAGATATTGGAAATATCATTGCAGCATCTGATAGACCTGATTAAACTATACATCTGTAATTATAGACCTAATTAAACTCTA
Organism: Cancer borealis; assembly: GCA_036785275.1. NCBI lineage: Eukaryota > Metazoa > Arthropoda > Malacostraca > Decapoda > Cancridae > Cancer > Cancer borealis. The sequence continues at coordinate 13,560 of JAXIVD010008375.1, read as the reverse complement.
CATCTGTAATTATGAATATTTGTTCTATGACCGATAATTACGCAATAAAATTAAACCGTATATTTTTTCAAAAATAATTTCCTCCTTTTCTCGAAAGCTATTAGAGATATTGGAAATATCATTGCAGCATCTGATGGACCTAATTAAACTCTACAACTGTAATTATGAATATTTGTTCCATGACCGATAATTACGCAATAAAATTAAACCGTATATTTTTTCCAAAACAATTTCCTCGTTTTCTCGATAGCTATTAGAGATATTGGAAATATCATTGCAGCATCTGGTAGACCTAATTAAACTCTACAACTGTAATTATGAATATTTGTTCTATGACCGATAATTACGCAATAAAATTAAAGCGTATATTTTTTCCCAAACAATTTCCTCGTTTTCTCGATAGCTATTAGAGATATTGGAAATATCATTGCAGCATCTGATAGACCTAATTAAACTCTTCAACTGTAATTATGAATATTTGTTTTATGACTGATAATTACGCAGAAAAATTAAACCGTATATTTTTTCCAAAACAATTTAATCTTTTTCTCGAAAGCTATTAGAGATATTGGAAATATCATTGCAGCATTTGATGGGCCTAATTAAACTCTACAACGGTAATTATGAATAGTTGTTCTATGACCGATAATTACGCAATAAAATTAAACCGTATATTTTTTCCAAAATAATTTCCTCCTTTTCTCGAAAGCTATTAGAGATATTGGAAATATCATTGCAGCATCTGATAGATCTAATTAAACTCTACAACTGTAATTATGAATATTTGTTCTATGACCGATAATTACGCAATAAAATTAAAGCGTATATTTTTTCCTAAACAATTTCCTCGTTTTTTCCATAGCTATTAGAGATATTGGAAATATCATTGCAGCATCTGATAGACCTAATTAAACTCTACAACTGTAATTATGAATATTTGTTCTATGACTGATAATTACGCAGTAAAATTAAACCGTATATTTTTTCCCAAACAATTTCCTCGTTTTCTCGATAGCTATTAGAGATATTGGAAATATCATTGCAGCATCTGATAGACCTGATTAAACTATACATCTGTAATTATAGACCTAATTAAACTCTACATCTGTAATTATGAATATTTGTTCTATGACCGATAATTACGCAATAAAATTAAACCGTATATTTTTTCAAAAATAATTTCCTCCTTTTCTCGAAAGCTATTAGAGATATTGGAAATATCATTGCAGCATCTGATGGACCTAATTAAACTCTACAACTGTAATTATGAATATTTGTTCCATGACCGATAATTACGCAATAAAATTAAACCGTATATTTTTTCCAAAACAATTTCCTCGTTTTCTCGATAGCTATTAGAGATATTGGAAATATCATTGCAGCATCTGGTAGACCTAATTAAACTCTACAACTGTAATTATGAATATTTGTTCTATGACCGATAATTACGCAATAAAATTAAAGCGTATATTTTTTCCCAAACAATTTCCTCGTTTTCTCGATAGCTATTAGAGATATTGGAAATATCATTGCAGCATCTGATAGACCTAATTAAACTCTTCAACTGTAATTATGAATATTTGTTTTATGACTGATAATTACGCAGAAAAATTAAACCGTATATTTTTTCCAAAACAATTTAATCTTTTTCTCGAAAGCTATTAGAGATATTGGAAATATCATTGCAGCATTTGATGGGCCTAATTAAACTCTACAACGGTAATTATGAATAGTTGTTCTATGACCGATAATTACGCAATAAAATTAAACCGTATATTTTTTCCAAAATAATTTCCTCCTTTTCTCGAAAGCTATTAGAGATATTGGAAATATCATTGCAGCATCTGATAGATCTAATTAAACTCTACAACTGTAATTATGAATATTTGTTCTATGACCGATAATTACGCAATAAAATTAAAGCGTATATTTTTTCCTAAACAATTTCCTCGTTTTTTCCATAGCTATTAGAGATATTGGAAATATCATTGCAGCATCTGATAGACCTAATTAAACTCTACAACTGTAATTATGAATATTTGTTCTATGACTGATAATTACGCAGTAAAATTAAACCGTATATTTTTTCCCAAACAATTTCCTCGTTTTCTCGATAGCTATTAGAGATATTGGAAATATCATTGCAGCATCTGATAGACCTGATTAAACTATACATCTGTAATTATAGACCTAATTAAACTCTACATCTGTAATTATGAATATTTGTTCTATGACCGATAATTACGCAATAAAATTAAACCGTATATTTTTTCAAAAATAATTTCCTCCTTTTCTCGAAAGCTATTAGAGATATTGGAAATATCATTGCAGCATCTGATGGACCTAATTAAACTCTACAACTGTAATTATGAATATTTGTTCCATGACCGATAATTACGCAATAAAATTAAACCGTATATTTTTTCCAAAACAATTTCCTCGTTTTCTCGATAGCTATTAGAGATATTGGAAATATCATTGCAGCATCTGGTAGACCTAATTAAACTCTACAACTGTAATTATGAATATTTGTTCTATGACCGATAATTACGCAATAAAATTAAAGCGTATATTTTTTCCCAAACAATTTCCTCGTTTTCTCGATAGCTATTAGAGATATTGGAAATATCATTGCAGCATCTGATAGACCTAATTAAACTCTTCAACTGTAATTATGAATACTTGTTTTATGACTGATAATTACGCAGAAAAATTAAACCGTATATTTTTTCCAAAACAATTTAATCTTTTTCTCGAAAGCTATTAGAGATATTGGAAATATCATTGCAGCATTTGATGGGCCTAATTAAACTCTACAACGGTAATTATGAATAGTTGTTCTATGACCGATAATTACGCAATAAAATTAAACCGTATATTTTTTCCAAAATAATTTCCTCCTTTTCTCGAAAGCTATTAGAGATATTGGAAATATCATTGCAGCATCTGATAGATCTAATTAAACTCTACAACTGTAATTATGAATATTTGTTCTATGACCGATAATTACGCAATAAAATTAAAGCGTATATTTTTTCCTAAACAATTTCCTCGTTTTTTCCATAGCTATTAGAGATATTGGAAATATCATTGCAGCATCTGATAGACCTAATTAAACTCTACAACTGTAATTATGAATATTTGTTCTATGACTGATAATTACGCAGTAAAATTAAACCGTATATTTTTTCCCAAACAATTTCCTCGTTTTCTCGATAGCTATTAGAGATATTGGAAATATCATTGCAGCATCTGATAGACCTGATTAAACTATACATCTGTAATTATAGACCTAATTAAACTCTACATCTGTAATTATGAATATTTGTTCTATGACCGATAATTACGCAATAAAATTAAACCGTATATTTTTTCAAAAATAATTTCCTCCTTTTCTCGAAAGCTATTAGAGATATTGGAAATATCATTGCAGCATCTGATGGACCTAATTAAACTCTACAACTGTAATTATGAATATTTGTTCCATGACCGATAATTACGCAATAAAATTAAACCGTATATTTTTTCCAAAACAATTTCCTCGTTTTCTCGATAGCTATTAGAGATATTGGAAATATCATTGCAGCATCTGATAGACCTGATTAAACTATACATCTGTAATTATAGACCTAATTAAACTCTACATCTGTAATTATGAATATTTGTTCTATGACCGATAATTACGCAATAAAATTAAACCGTATATTTTTTCAAAAATAATTTCCTCCTTTTCTCGAAAGCTATTAGAGATATTGGAAATATCATTGCAGCATCTGATGGACCTAATTAAACTCTACAACTGTAATTATGAATATTTGTTCCATGACCGATAATTACGCAATAAAATTAAACCGTATATTTTTTCCAAAACAATTTCCTCGTTTTCTCGATAGCTATTAGAGATATTGGAAATATCATTGCAGCATCTGGTAGACCTAATTAAACTCTACAACTGTAATTATGAATATTTGTTCTATGACCGATAATTACGCAATAAAATTAAAGCGTATATTTTTTCCCAAACAATTTCCTCGTTTTCTCGATAGCTATTAGAGATATTGGAAATATCATTGCAGCATCTGATAGACCTAATTAAACTCTTCAACTGTAATTATGAATATTTGTTTTATGACTGATAATTACGCAGAAAAATTAAACCGTATATTTTTTCCAAAACAATTTAATCTTTTTCTCGAAAGCTATTAGAGATATTGGAAATATCATTGCAGCATTTGATGGGCCTAATTAAACTCTACAACGGTAATTATGAATAGTTGTTCTATGACCGATAATTACGCAATAAAATTAAACCGTATATTTTTTCCAAAATAATTTCCTCCTTTTCTCGAAAGCTATTAGAGATATTGGAAATATCATTGCAGCATCTGATAGATCTAATTAAACTCTACAACTGTAATTATGAATATTTGTTCTATGACCGATAATTACGCAATAAAATTAAAGCGTATATTTTTTCCTAAACAATTTCCTCGTTTTTTCCATAGCTATTAGAGATATTGGAAATATCATTGCAGCATCTGATAGACCTAATTAAACTCTACAACTGTAATTATGAATATTTGTTCTATGACTGATAATTACGCAGTAAAATTAAACCGTATATTTTTTCCCAAACAATTTCCTCGTTTTCTCGATAGCTATTAGAGATATTGGAAATATCATTGCAGCATCTGATAGACCTGATTAAACTATACATCTGTAATTATAGACCTAATTAAACTCTACATCTGTAATTATGAATATTTGTTCTATGACCGATAATTACGCAATAAAATTAAACCGTATATTTTTTCAAAAATAATTTCCTCCTTTTCTCGAAAGCTATTAGAGATATTGGAAATATCATTGCAGCATCTGATGGACCTAATTAAACTCTACAACTGTAATTATGAATATTTGTTCCATGACCGATAATTACGCAATAAAATTAAACCGTATATTTTTTCCAAAACAATTTCCTCGTTTTCTCGATAGCTATTAGAGATATTGGAAATATCATTGCAGCATCTGGTAGACCTAATTAAACTCTACAACTGTAATTATGAATATTTGTTCTATGACCGATAATTACGCAATAAAATTAAAGCGTATATTTTTTCCCAAACAATTTCCTCGTTTTCTCGATAGCTATTAGAGATATTGGAAATATCATTGCAGCATCTGATAGACCTAATTAAACTCTTCAACTGTAATTATGAATATTTGTTTTATGACTGATAATTACGCAGAAAAATTAAACCGTATATTTTTTCCAAAACAATTTAATCTTTTTCTCGAAAGCTATTAGAGATATTGGAAATATCATTGCAGCATTTGATGGGCCTAATTAAACTCTACAACGGTAATTATGAATAGTTGTTCTATGACCGATAATTACGCAATAAAATTAAACCGTATATTTTTTCCAAAATAATTTCCTCCTTTTCTCGAAAGCTATTAGAGATATTGGAAATATCATTGCAGCATCTGGTAGATCTAATTAAACTCTACAACTGTAATTATGAATATTTGTTCTATGACCGATAATTACGCAATAAAATTAAAGCGTATATTTTTTCCTAAACAATTTCCTCGTTTTTTCCATAGCTATTAGAGATATTGGAAATATCATTGCAGCATCTGATAGACCTAATTAAACTCTACAACTGTAATTATGAATATTTGTTCTATGACTGATAATTACGCAGTAAAATTAAACCGTATATTTTTTCCCAAACAATTTCCTCGTTTTCTCGATAGCTATTAGAGATATTGGAAATATCATTGCAGCATCTGATAGACCTGATTAAACTATACATCTGTAATTATAGACCTAATTAAACTCTACATCTGTAATTATGAATATTTGTTCTATGACCGATAATTACGCAATAAAATTAAACCGTATATTTTTTCAAAAATAATTTCCTCCTTTTCTCGAAAGCTATTAGAGATATTGGAAATATCATTGCAGCATCTGATGGACCTAATTAAACTCTACAACTGTAATTATGAATATTTGTTCCATGACCGATAATTACGCAATAAAATTAAACCGTATATTTTTTCCAAAACAATTTCCTCGTTTTCTCGATAGCTATTAGAGATATTGGAAATATCATTGCAGCATCTGGTAGACCTAATTAAACTCTACAACTGTAATTATGAATATTTGTTCTATGACCGATAATTACGCAATAAAATTAAAGCGTATATTTTTTCCCAAACAATTTCCTCGTTTTCTCGATAGCTATTAGAGATATTGGAAATATCATTGCAGCATCTGATAGACCTAATTAAACTCTTCAACTGTAATTATGAATATTTGTTTTATGACTGATAATTACGCAGAAAAATTAAACCGTATATTTTTTCCAAAACAATTTAATCTTTTTCTCGAAAGCTATTAGAGATATTGGAAATATCATTGCAGCATTTGATGGGCCTAATTAAACTCTACAACGGTAATTATGAATAGTTGTTCTATGACCGATAATTACGCAATAAAATTAAACCGTATATTTTTTCCAAAATAATTTCCTCCTTTTCTCGAAAGCTATTAGAGATATTGGAAATATCATTGCAGCATCTGGTAGATCTAATTAAACTCTACAACTGTAATTATGAATATTTGTTCTATGACCGATAATTACGCAATAAAATTAAAGCGTATATTTTTTCCTAAACAATTTCCTCGTTTTTTCCATAGCTATTAGAGATATTGGAAATATCATTGCAGCATCTGATAGACCTAATTAAACTCTACAACTGTAATTATGAATATTTGTTCTATGACTGATAATTACGCAGTAAAATTAAACCGTATATTTTTTCCCAAACAATTTCCTCGTTTTCTCGATAGCTATTAGAGATATTGGAAATATCATTGCAGCATCTGATAGACCTGATTAAACTATACATCTGTAATTATAGACCTAATTAAACTCTACATCTGTAATTATGAATATTTGTTCTATGACCGATAATTACGCAATAAAATTAAACCGTATATTTTTTCAAAAATAATTTCCTCCTTTTCTCGAAAGCTATTAGAGATATTGGAAATATCATTGCAGCATCTGATGGACCTAATTAAACTCTACAACTGTAATTATGAATATTTGTTCCATGACCGATAATTACGCAATAAAATTAAACCGTATATTTTTTCCAAAACAATTTCCTCGTTTTCTCGATAGCTATTAGAGATATTGGAAATATCATTGCAGCATCTGGTAGACCTAATTAAACTCTACAACTGTAATTATGAATATTTGTTCTATGACCGATAATTACGCAATAAAATTAAAGCGTATATTTTTTCCCAAACAATTTCCTCGTTTTCTCGATAGCTATTAGAGATATTGGAAATATCATTGCAGCATCTGATAGACCTAATTAAACTCTTCAACTGTAATTATGAATATTTGTTTTATGACTGATAATTACGCAGAAAAATTAAACCGTATATTTTTTCCAAAACAATTTAATCTTTTTCTCGAAAGCTATTAGAGATATTGGAAATATCATTGCAGCATTTGATGGGCCTAATTAAACTCTACAACGGTAATTATGAATAGTTGTTCTATGACCGATAATTACGCAATAAAATTAAACCGTATATTTTTTCCAAAATAATTTCCTCCTTTTCTCGAAAGCTATTAGAGATATTGGAAATATCATTGCAGCATCTGATAGATCTAATTAAACTCTACAACTGTAATTATGAATATTTGTTCTATGACCGATAATTACGCAATAAAATTAAAGCGTATATTTTTTCCTAAACAATTTCCTCGTTTTTTCCATAGCTATTAGAGATTGGAAATATCATTGCAGCATCTGATAGACCTAATTAAACTCTACAACTGTAATTATGAATATTTGTTCTATGACTGATAATTACGCAGTAAAATTAAACCGTATATTTTTTCCCAAACAATTTCCTCGTTTTCTCGATAGCTATTAGAGATATTGGAAATATCATTGCAGCATCTGATAGACCTGATTAAACTATACATCTGTAATTATAGACCTAATTAAACTCTACATCTGTAATTATGAATATTTGTTCTATGACCGATAATTACGCAATAAAATTAAACCGTATATTTTTTCAAAAATAATTTCCTCCTTTTCTCAAAAGCTATTAGAGATATTGGAAATATCATTGCAGCATCTGATGGACCTAATTAAACTCTACAACTGTAATTATGAATATTTGTTCCATGACCGATAATTACGCAATAAAATTAAACCGTATATTTTTTCCAAAACAATTTCCTCGTTTTCTCGATAGCTATTAGAGATATTGGAAATATCATTGCAGCATCTGGTAGACCTAATTAAACTCTACAACTGTAATTATGAATATTTGTTCTATGACCGATAATTACGCAATAAAATTAAAGCGTATATTTTTTCCCAAACAATTTCCTCGTTTTCTCGATAGCTATTAGAGATATTGGAAATATCATTGCAGCATCTGATAGACCTAATTAAACTCTTCAACTGTAATTATGAATATTTGTTTTATGACTGATAATTACGCAGAAAAATTAAACCGTATATTTTTTCCAAAACAATTTAATCTTTTTCTCGAAAGCTATTAGAGATATTGGAAATATCATTGCAGCATTTGATGGGCCTAATTAAACTCTACAACGGTAATTATGAATAGTTGTTCTATGACCGATAATTACGCAATAAAATTAAACCGTATATTTTTTCCAAAATAATTTCCTCCTTTTCTCGAAAGCTATTAGAGATATTGGAAATATCATTGCAGCATCTGATAGATCTAATTAAACTCTACAACTGTAATTATGAATATTTGTTCTATGACCGATAATTACGCAATGAAATTAAAGCGTATATTTTTTCCTAAACAATTTCCTCGTTTTTTCCATAGCTATTAGAGATATTGGAAATATCATTGCAGCATCTGATAGACCTAATTAAACTCTACAACTGTAATTATGAATAATTGTTCTATGACTGATAATTACGCAGTAAAATTAAACCGTATATTTTTTCCCAAACAATTTCCTCGTTTTCTCGATAGCTATTAGAGATATTGGAAATATCATTGCAGCATCTGATAGACCTGATTAAACTATACATCTGTAATTATAGACCTAATTAAACTCTACATCTGTAATTATGAATATTTGTTCTATGACCGATAATTACGCAATAATTACGCAATAAAATTAAACCGTATATTTTTTCAAAAATAATTTCCTCCTTTTCTCGAAAGCTATTAGAGATATTGGAAATATCATTGCAGCATCTGATGGACCTAATTAAACTCTACAACTGTAATTATGAATATTTGTTCCATGACCGATAATTACGCAATAAAATTAAACCGTATATTTTTTCCAAAACAATTTCCTCGTTTTCTCGATAGCTATTAGAGATATTGGAAATATCATTGCAGCATCTGGTAGACCTAATTAAACTCTACAACTCTAATTATGAATATTTGTTCTATGACCGATAATTACGCAATAAAATTAAAGCGTATATTTTTTCCCAAACAATTTCCTCGTTTTCTCGATAGCTATTAGAGATATTGGAAATATCATTGCAGCATCTGATAGACCTAATTAAACTCTTCAACTGTAATTATGAATATTTGTTTTATGACTGATAATTACGCAGAAAAATTAAACCGTATATTTTTTCCAAAACAATTTAATCTTTTTCTCGAAAGCTATTAGAGATATTGGAAATATCATTGCAGCATTTGATGGGCCTAATTAAACTCTACAACGGTAATTATGAATAGTTGTTCTATGACCGATAATTACGCAATAAAATTAAACCGTATATTTTTTCCAAAATAATTTCCTCCTTTTCTCGAAAGCTATTAGAGATATTGGAAATATCATTGCAGCATCTGATAGATCTAATTAAACTCTACAACTGTAATTATGAATATTTGTTCTATGACCGATAATTACGCAATGAAATTAAAGCGTATATTTTTTCCTAAACAATTTCCTCGTTTTTTCCATAGCTATTAGAGATATTGGAAATATCATTGCAGCATCTGATAGACCTAATTAAACTCTACAACTGTAATTATGAATAATTGTTCTATGACTGATAATTACGCAGTAAAATTAAACCGTATATTTTTTCCCAAACAATTTCCTCGTTTTCTCGATAGCTATTAGAGATATTGGAAATATCATTGCAGCATCTGATAGACCTGATTAAACTATACATCTGTAATTATAGACCTAATTAAACTCTACATCTGTAATTATGAATATTTGTTCTATGACCGATAATTACGCAATAAAATTAAACCGTATATTTTTTCAAAAATAATTTCCTCCTTTTCTCGAAAGCTATTAGAGATATTGGAAATATCATTGCAGCATCTGATGGACCTAATTAAACTCTACAACTGTAATTATGAATATTTGTTCCATGACCGATAATTACGCAATAAAATTAAACCGTATATTTTTTCCAAAACAATTTCCTCGTTTTCTCGATAGCTATTAGAGATATTGGAAATATCATTGCAGCATCTGGTAGACCTAATTAAACTCTACAACTGTAATTATGAATATTTGTTCTATGACCGATAATTACGCAATAAAATTAAAGCGTATATTTTTTCCCAAACAATTTCCTCGTTTTCTCGATAGCTATTAGAGATATTGGAAATATCATTGCAGCATCTGATAGACCTAATTAAACTCTTCAACTGTAATTATGAATATTTGTTTTATGACTGATAATTACGCAGAAAAATTAAACCGTATATTTTTTCCAAAACAATTTAATCTTTTTCTCGAAAGCTATTAGAGATATTGGAAATATCATTGCAGCATTTGATGGGCCTAATTAAACTCTACAACGGTAATTATGAATAGTTGTTCTATGACCGATAATTACGCAATAAAATTAAACCGTATATTTTTTCCAAAATAATTTCCTCCTTTTCTCGAAAGCTATTAGAGATATTGGAAATATCATTGCAGCATCTGATAGATCTAATTAAACTCTACAACTGTAATTATGAATATTTGTTCTATGACCGATAATTACGCAATGAAATTAAAGCGTATATTTTTTCCTAAACAATTTCCTCGTTTTTTCCATAGCTATTAGAGATATTGGAAATATCATTGCAGCATCTGATAGACCTAATTAAACTCTACAACTGTAATTATGAATAATTGTTCTATGACTGATAATTACGCAGTAAAATTAAACCGTATATTTTTTCCCAAACAATTTCCTCGTTTTCTCGATAGCTATTAGAGATATTGGAAATATCATTGCAGCATCTGATAGACCTGATTAAACTATACATCTGTAATTATAGACCTAATTAAACTCTACATCTGTAATTATGAATATTTGTTCTATGACCGATAATTACGCAATAAAATTAAACCGTATATTTTTTCAAAAATAATTTCCTCCTTTTCTCGAAAGCTATTAGAGATATTGGAAATATCATTGCAGCATCTGATGGACCTAATTAAACTCTACAACTGTAATTATGAATATTTGTTCCATGACCGATAATTACGCAATAAAATTAAACCGTATATTTTTTCCAAAACAATTTCCTCGTTTTCTCGATAGCTATTAGAGATATTGGAAATATCATTGCAGCATCTGGTAGACCTAATTAAACTCTACAACTGTAATTATGAATATTTGTTCTATGACCGATAATTACGCAATAAAATTAAAGCGTATATTTTTTCCCAAACAATTTCCTCGTTTTCTCGATAGCTATTAGAGATATTGGAAATATCATTGCAGCATCTGATAGACCTAATTAAACTCTTCAACTGTAATTATGAATATTTGTTTTATGACTGATAATTACGCAGAAAAATTAAACCGTATATTTTTTCCAAAACAATTTAATCTTTTTCTCGAAAGCTATTAGAGATATTGGAAATATCATTGCAGCATTTGATGGGCCTAATTAAACTCTACAACGGTAATTATGAATAGTTGTTCTATGACCGATAATTACGCAATAAAATTAAACCGTATATTTTTTCCAAAATAATTTCCTCCTTTTCTCGAAAGCTATTAGAGATATTGGAAATATCATTGCAGCATCTGATAGATCTAATTAAACTCTACAACTGTAATTATGAATATTTGTTCTATGACCGATAATTACGCAATAAAATTAAAGCGTATATTTTTTCCTAAACAATTTCCTCGTTTTTTCCATAGCTATTAGAGATATTGGAAATATCATTGCAGCATCTGATAGACCTAATTAAACTCTACAACTGTAATTATGAATATTTGTTCTATGACTGATAATTACGCAGTAAAATTAAACCGTATATTTTTTCCCAAACAATTTCCTCGTTTTCTCGATAGCTATTAGAGATATTGGAAATATCATTGCAGCATCTGATAGACCTGATTAAACTATACATCTGTAATTATAGACCTAATTAAACTCTACATCTGTAATTATGAATATTTGTTCTATGACCGATAATTACGCAATAATTACGCAATAAAATTAAACCGTATATTTTTTCAAAAATAATTTCCTCCTTTTCTCGAAAGCTATTAGAGATATTGGAAATATCATTGCAGCATCTGATGGACCTAATTAAACTCTACAACTGTAATTATGAATATTTGTTCCATGACCGATAATTACGCAATAAAATTAAACCGTATATTTTTTCCAAAACAATTTCCTCGTTTTCTCGATAGCTATTAGAGATATTGGAAATATCATTGCAGCATCTGGTAGACCTAATTAAACTCTACAACTCTAATTATGAATATTTGTTCTATGACCGATAATTACGCAATAAAATTAAAGCGTATATTTTTTCCCAAACAATTTCCTCGTTTTCTCGATAGCTATTAGAGATATTGGAAATATCATTGCAGCATCTGATAGACCTAATTAAACTCTTCAACTGTAATTATGAATATTTGTTTTATGACTGATAATTACGCAGAAAAATTAAACCGTATATTTTTTCCAAAACAATTTAATCTTTTTCTCGAAAGCTATTAGAGATATTGGAAATATCATTGCAGCATTTGATGGGCCTAATTAAACTCTACAACGGTAATTATGAATAGTTGTTCTATGACCGATAATTACGCAATAAAATTAAACCGTATATTTTTTCCAAAATAATTTCCTCCTTTTCTCGAAAGCTATTAGAGATATTGGAAATATCATTGCAGCATCTGATAGATCTAATTAAACTCTACAACTGTAATTATGAATATTTGTTCTATGACCGATAATTACGCAATGAAATTAAAGCGTATATTTTTTCCTAAACAATTTCCTCGTTTTTTCCATAGCTATTAGAGATATTGGAAATATCATTGCAGCATCTGATAGACCTAATTAAACTCTACAACTGTAATTATGAATAATTGTTCTATGACTGATAATTACGCAGTAAAATTAAACCGTATATTTTTTCCCAAACAATTTCCTCGTTTTCTCGATAGCTATTAGAGATATTGGAAATATCATTGCAGCATCTGATAGACCTGATTAAACTATACATCTGTAAT
>JAXIVD010008374.1:15000-17716 GCA_036785275.1 Cancer borealis | reverse complement strand
ATAATAGTTTGATACTACTACTACTACTACTACTACTACTACTAACTACTACTACTACTACTACTACTACTATTACTACTACTACTACTACTACTACTACTACTACTACTACTACTACTACTACTACTACTACTACTACTACTACTATTACTACTACTACTACTACTACTACTACTACTACTACTACTACTACTACTACAGTTATTTCCCTTCCCACCCTCACCCCTCTCTGTTTCTTTCACTGTAGTCCTCGTAAAAATCTTTCCTTGCACTCACACACGCTTCCCTCTCCCCTCTACCACCTTTGTCCACACCCTCACCACCTTCACAAAGCACCTACCTCACACCCCTCACCACACCTTCTCTCAACATCAAGCTACATCACCCTTACCTCACTCAGCCTCACCACATATTCTCACACTCCCACGCACTCTTCTTCTCTCTGTCTCTCCTCGTAACTTTTTTTTTGTTTTATATTTTTTTTCTATACTTAATACTTGGCCACAACACATTACTCTTTTCTCAACCTCTCTAAAAACTGTCTCTCTCTCTCTCTCTCTCTCTCTCTCTCTCTCTCTCTCTCTCTCTCTCTCTCTCTCTCTCTCTCTCTCTCTCTCTCTCTCTCTCTCTCTCTCTTTCTCTCTCGTTTTTTTCGAGTTAAATAGAGAGAGAAAGAGAGAGAGAGAGAGAGAGAGAGAGAGAGAGAGAGAGAGAGAGAGAGAGAGAGAGAGAGATAATTAAAGAAAGTGGAGAGATGTATTCCCCTCTATCCACTGGAGTCGCATTCTGGCCTCCTCACTAACTTCAACAATTACCAGACATTCGTGCAGTTTACACAGCCACAAAGTTTACCATCAAGTCTCTGTCTGTCGGGAACCAATTTTATCCTCGCTGCTTCCCTCCCATCCAAGTGTCTTCTGGCAAAATTCCTCGACATCCTTGTGGGTTTCCGAGGCGCGTATACCCTGATGTGGGGTCAAAGGAGAGACCTAAGAACGGTGGTGAAAGGCTTTATTTTTTCTCTCTCCCTCTCATTTATTTTATTCCTTCTCTTCGTCTTCATATATCAGTGTGTTCTATCTTAGGTTTTTGTTGCGTGTTGTTGTTGGATAGTTAAAGGGATAGATGGTATTTTGAAAGTTTGTCAAGTTTTAATAGCCAGTGTAACATGACTTTAAGTAGACATAACGAGTCGGTGTTAGAATGAGTTATTGTCATTTTATATATGCCTCTTTTTTTTCTCTACTATCATCCCTTTCCTCCATCCCTCTCTGCCTCCTTACTTCCGTTCCTTCCTCTCCCTGTCAGCACACATTAAGTCACTCTTATTTTATGGTACAATAAACTGTATATCAGTCTTAACAGCGTGTAGCGACAGTTTAATGTTTCAATGTATCTTCTCGTAATGTGAGAGTCTGCCCAGCCTACTCCTCGCTGCAAGTTTTCCTTCTGTTTCCTGTAAATATTATCTAGTCTGTCAAGGGCTTCTAGAGACAGACAGATAGACAGACAGACGAAGGAGGAAGGTCAGACAGTAAGACACATTGAGACAGAGACAAGTAGATAGAAACTGACATACAAGCTGATAGGGAGTGGCAGGCAACTATATATTGCAAAGTTAATCTGAGACGAAAACCGAGGCAGGAAGAATGAATACGAACAGAGGACATGGAGCGTTGTAACCTGAATGTCCTGCCAGAATCATGTGTCCCAGCAGAGCCTCGTGTTACAAATATCAGTCATGTGTGTCGCTGACTACCAAACACTATTCTCCTCTCCTCTCCTTTCCTCTCTTCCTCTTCGCATTTGTAACCATATTATTTTTACCTTTATTAATAACATTGTTTATTCTTTAGGCAAGATTCAGAAGGGTAGGAGAGAAAGAGGAAGAGAGAAGGAAAGGTGAGTGAATTAGAGGAAGGTCGTATAGCGTCGCACAATTGTTTACTTTTGTCTCGGATCTGCGTTCAGCACGAAGCGGAAACTTATCTTGATGTAAGTGTAGGAAGGAAGGATCCATCGGGCGCCCGGGAACCCTGGATGCCTGGGTCTTTGCAATTGCCGCAGTTTTAGACTCTTAAATTCGACACTGTAAACAAGGGGAAAGAAAGAGAGAGGCAGGAGAGGAATGCCACTTCGAGAAACGGGTAGGAGGCACAAGAGAGAGAGAGAGAGAGAGAGAGAGAGAGAGAGAGAGAGAGAGAGAGAGAGAGAGAGAGAGAGAGAGAGAGGAGAGAGGAGAGAGAATAGAGCGCCACAAGTATAGTTCTTAGACGAGGAGAGAGCGAAAAGAGATAGGAAGGGAATGGTGGAAGGAGAGGGGAGGAAAGAAGGTATTGAGCAAGTTAGGAGAAGGAAGAAGATCAGTTTTCACTTGATCTCACCGTCCCACACACACTGCCGCAGGTGGGTGCACGTACGTTGCTTTAATCCCACCTTGTGTCTGCCTCTCCCTCTGTCTGGTTTATCTTGTCTCGTTCACCTTCTGTCTGCTACGATGGTCTGATTTCCACTGCCTACCTCACCCTTTGTTTTGCTCATCCTGTGGTTAACGTAGATATTTACTTACGTTCCCGCAGCTGTTCCTAGTACGTACGCCTCGTATTTCACTGTATTGATTTTCTAAAGGCGTTTTATGGGTTACTCAAAGGCGGAATAGCGTAGTAGTGTATTTACAAGTATGTTAAGAGTATTTGTAAGCTGTGCATTGACTTGT
>JAXIVD010008374.1:0-10000 GCA_036785275.1 Cancer borealis | reverse complement strand
TATCTACAAAATATATTAATCTTAACCTATATATTTTTACCGTTTTCATATGATCTTCTAAAATAAATATATATTCCTCTTGGCTCAGTGTGTGTATTGGGGTGAAGGGAGGTGGAACATTTTTTTTCCCCTTTCTCTCTCACACACTCTCACGTTTCTTTTATCTTTTTTTCCGCTTGTATTTTTCTGAGAGCGGTGGAAGCAATAGTAACAGTACCATGAAAGCACAACACCCACCACAAAGAGAGAGAGAGAGAGAGAGAGAGAGAGAGAGAGAGAGAGAGAGAGAGAGAGAGGAGAGAGAGAGAGAGAGAGAGAGAGAGAGAGAGAGAGAGAGAGAGAGTGAGTGTGTGTGTGTTTCATTGTTAGGGTCTCTCTCTCTCTCTCTCTCTCTCTCTCTCTCTCTCTCTCTCTCTCTCTCTCTCTCTCTCTCTCTCTCTCTCTCTCTCTCTCCCTCTCTCCCTCCTAGTCATCACACTGGCCAAAAGGCTTTCAATTTTCAGGCTTCACTTGTCAAATAATGTTACGATATTCTGGTGTGTTGCGTTTCACGGCATGACTGTGTGTGTGTGCGTGTGGGTGTGTATGTGTATGTGTATGTGTTTGTTCCTTCTTTGATCAGCCTTATCAAGAGAGTACAAAGAGGGCGTGGCTATATTCCCCTCCCATGAATAACACCCAAATCATCTACTATATTTTTCCTCTCAATAGTCAGTCAAATTTACGTTACCTTTCCACGTACAATTTTCTTATTTCATTGTACGATTTTCTGAATTGCCTTGATTTGTGTCCATATATATACCTCGGTTCAAAGGATTATGAGAGACGCTGAAACCAATGTATATCACCTTGAGCTTCTATACGAGGGTTTAAGAGAAAAAAAGTTATTTATAATAGTAAGGTTGATTTAAGAGCTTGTGATCAGGACCTCAGTGTTTGCCTTACCTTGCTCCTTGGCACAGTGCATCTCAAGGTTGTCTGTCCCGATAGAACTCAAGAGAAACTACTTAACTAATGCTAGATTCTGTTGGAGGAGTTAGCGAAGTACTGCAGCTGAGTGTCCTCCGGCAAGACTATCACCAGCTCAGAGTGTGTGTGTGTGTGTGTGTGTGTGTGTGTGTGTGTGTGTGTGTGTGTGTGTGTGTGTGTGTGTGTGTGTGTGTGTGTGTGTGTGTGTACGGCCATGAATCAACCTTATTTATTAGGTGTGTGTATGTGTGTGTGTATGGCTACGAGGGGGGGCTATAGATACAAAAGGGTTTGTTTTCACACACACACACACACACACACACACACACACACACACACACACACACACACACACACACACACACACACACACACACACACACACACCGTTTTGCATATCGACTTTGCATGCCATTGTTTCACGCAGAGCCAGCCACTCCTAACTCTCTCAGCAAACCCTCGAGGGACACGCCACCTGCAGACAAGTACCTCCGCACACACACACACACACACACACACACACACACACACACACACACACACACACACACACACACACACACACACACACACACACACACAGAACACAACAGCTGGTAATTTTCGCTGCCAAACCAAAGAGATCATGAAAGGGATTTATTTACCTGACTGGTTCTGAGGTTAAACTTGTCTCGTGAATCTGTGGAAAAAACGTGGCCCTGAGATCAATGAATTAATTATAGAAAAGAAAGAATCATTAGGCAATTATAAAGGAAAAGAATGATAATAGTGAAGTAAATGATAAAGATGACACGTTAGGAAAGGTAAATGAAAGGTAGGAAAAGGTAGAATCATTAGATAATTGATGTTAGTGGTAGTTGTAGTAGTAGTAACAGTGGTAGTGATGATGGTTGTAGTGCAAAGTATACTGATGTTTGCTCTTCCTTTGTGTTCGTATGTATTAGTAGTAGTGATGGTGGTGTTAATCTAGGTGCAGGCTGGAGCGCTAAATACTAAGCCACAACGAGCATTGAGGAGATCTATGCATTGTGCCATAAATATTACCAACCCGATATGTGTTTGTGCGTAATCCCTTAATGGCCTTGCTCTGTTAAATGCCTCCCTATGGTTTTTATTGTAGTTTTTTTTTCCTTGTTAATCTCACTTTATTTATACGGCAGGAAACCTATTCTCTTATTTTTTTTCCTCTACGCTTTTTTTTTTGCACTCATTTGTTTTTGTTTTTATTTTTATCCTCCTTTTTTTTTTTAGGTATCTTACGCATCTCATGATCTTTTTAATTTCCTTTGATCTTGCGTTTCTTTGAAGTTTCGTTTTTCTTTTGTTTTGTTTTTCCCATTATTTTGGGGCTTCACTTTATATTGAGCTTCGTGCATACCATTGCCTACTCAATTTCCTTCGTTTTCTTTTTAAATTAACTCCTTCGTACACACACACACACACACACACACACACACACACACACACACACACACACACACACACACACACACACACACACACACACACACACACACACACACACACACACAGCCACAGACTTGCCTTTTTCCCCTGAACTCTTTGCACCTTTTTTCTTGATCTCGAAGGTAAAGTCAAGAGGAGCAGACCCGAGGGAGAGGAGGAAGGGACGCAGAGTCAACCTTAGGAGGGAGGGAAGAAGGGAAGGGAAGGAGAGAAGGAGGAAGGAAGGTCATCTAGTGGCATCCTTGTGGAGTCCTTTTCGTACCGTGTGACTGGCTGTTGCCCGGCGGAGAAGGAGGAGGAGGAGGAGGAGGAGGAGGAGGAGGAGGAGAAGGAGGTGGAGGAGGAGGAGGAGGAGGGATGTGAAGGTAATGATTGGGAAGGAAATGTGACGGAAAAGAGGAAGAATAATACGAAAGGCAATGGAAGAGGAGAAGGAAAACAAGAAAACACGAGGCGTAAAGATGGGAAGGACAAGAGGAAAGAAGGAGGAGGAGGAGAGAAAAAATATATTGGTGGGAAAACTTTAGATACGAAAGACTAAGGAAACTAACTGGAAGGAGGGAAAAAATGACCAGGAAAGTGAAGAAGGGGAAAAACTTAGAGGCAGAGAGAGAAAAAATAAATAAAAGGTACAGACAAAAGAACGGAACCAAAAAAATCTATGAAATAAAGAAGCAAAGGTGAGGAAATTTTATGATATATATAAAAAAAATATTGTCATGTAAATTTACACGAATGGAGAATAGAGGAGGAGGAGAAGGAGGAGGAGGAGAAAAAGGAGAAGGTGGAGGATAAGGAGGAGGAGGAGGAGAAGAAAAAAATGTCTGAAAATATATTGCATCTTCCTCAAGCCGACCGACCATCGATTTGGATACCTCAATATATTCCTTACACACACACACACACACACACACACACACACACACACACACACACACACACACAACACACACACACACACACACACACACACACACACACACACACACACACACACACACCTTTCCAATACCGAAAAGTAAAAATGAGCTCGTAGGATCGCGGAAAACTTGTGAGCGTTGAACATTAAGCAGGAGAACAAATGTGGCGGTGTGAGGCGAGGGAAAAGGTGGAAATGAGCCTGTGGTCCACCAGTGTTCCTCCTGCAACCATCCCTCACTTGCATTCAGGAGGAGGAGGAGGAGGAAGAAGAAGAAGAGGAGAAGGAGGAGGAGGAGGAGGTGGTGGTGGTGGTGGTGGTCCCTTCCGCCTGAGTGAGACCTTACGCTTAATATCTCCTCTTCTCTCGCTTTTCTTCAGACCATTTTCCTCCTCCTCCTCCTCCTCCTCCTCCTCCTCCTCCTCCTCCTCCTCCTCCTCCTCCTCTTCCTCCTCCTCCTCCTCCTCCTCCTCCTCCTCCTCGTTTTTCTCCTCTTTGTGTCGTTGATCGCCTTGGAGTCTGGCTTACCTGACACACACACACACACACACACACACACACACACACACACACACACACACACACACACACACACACACACACACACACACACACACACACACACACACTTATACAGCTAGATATAACTATAAAGGTATAACCAGGTATATATGCACAGGTATCTTCATACACACACAGGTAGATGGACTATAGAGGCTCCCTAACGCACAAGTGTAGTGGTCATCACCTCACTAAGCTTGGCAGAGCATCCTCACAATGTTTGAGAGCAAAGTTACCTAATTATAAAGCTTACCGTCCGCGTGGGTTTTTATTTTTATTATTATTTTATTATTATTATTATTATTATTATTATTATTAGTAGTAGTAGTAGTAGTAGTAGTAGTAGTAGTAGTAGTAGTAGTAGTAGTATCGATATTGTTATTATTATTACTATTATTATTGTTATTATCGTTACAGCTTTTTATGTTGTATCTGTTTCTTCCCATCATGCTTACCCTCTTCACCCCACATCTCCTCCTCCTCCTCCTCCTCCTCCTCCTCCTCCTCCTCCTCCTCTTCTACCTCCTCCTTTTCCTCCCTCCCTCTCCTCCACCAACGTAGTGCAATTTTCCGTGTAAATGTTCGCGGAATTGCGAATTAAGGCAAAAGAGCAAGAGAACGCGATACTTAACATTCCAGACTTTGTATATACAACATTTTTGTTCAGAATTTTTCATCTTGGCCGCGGTGAGTAGGCGGTATCAGTAGACAGCGAGCCCAGTCCAGCAGGTGTTTGGACTCCCTCAGCCTGAAGTCATTTATGGTAGTCATCGCTGTAATGTTCGTTGTATAAATTGATAGTTGAGTCTTGATAGCTCAGCAGGTTTTGAGATGTGTGTCGAATCATTGGTTTATTGTTTCAACACACATGTTCGAGACTGAGAACGACTGGAGTCAGTTATTGGCTGACACTCACACCACCGCCCTTGTGTTGGCTGCAACCGCGCGCACACGCACACGCACACGCACACGCACATGCACATGCACACGCACACGCACACGCACTCGCGCGCGCACACACACACACACACACACACACACACACACACACACACACACACACACACACACACACACACACACACACTGGCGCACACCAGCGCCACCAAAACCAGTATAACCTACACTCACATTCTTTAGCAACATAGTGTATCAGGATTTCAATAAAGATGATCATAGTTGGAATGTAAGTACATTAGATGTCTTATTTAGTATGATAATAAATCTTCGTCAGAGTATACAGCGGTACAAAGATGTATGAATACTGATATGATTATATAGAAAGATAAACTATAAATTTCCTAGAATATAAACATATATTCATTGGCAAACCTTCACCGTCATGGGATGGTTTGCGTCACCTGTTTCATCGCGTCCATGTGTTTTAGCAGCCTTGGCACACTTGAGAACCTTGGTCTGAAAACTTCCTTCCAATCAGCTCCGTTCCTCCTGCCGCGCCGCCCCACACATAGACAGCTGCCCTCACATGTTCCTAGGCGTTTTTTTCCCTGCGTGAGTCACACACTCGCTGTATTCCCCCGAGAGCACTGCCTTCTTCTTTTTCCTTTCCTCTACTAAAATCATTACTTCATTGCCTTTGAATTAGACTCGCGCAGCCTGTGTGTTTCAGGCACGGTAGACTGAGTGTTCAGGGGACGGTGCACTGAGCTTGTGGTATGTGTGGCATGTGTTTGTGTCAATGAGTTTGTTGTGGACGCCAAATTGCCGTTTCTCTTATTGACTCAAGCCCAAGATGATGTTAATTACCTTGCTGCAGCTCTATTAGTACCCATAGTCTTATTATTATTTATTTATCCTTATTTCTATGTACACAGCCAAGAGTAGAATAAATAGGAAGGAAAAATGTCCTCGGGTTCCGCTCCATAAAAGGGAAGAAATAGTCTGAAAGGAGAGATCACTTATAACAATTCCTGAGATGCCTTGGAACGCCGCTCTTGAATGCCGCTGAGTTGTAAGGAGGAAAATAAAGGAAGCCAAGCACTCTATAGGGGAAGAGGAAATGGGAGATAACTTTAAACACTTACATAACTAACTTGAATACAAAAGGCGTGAGAATATGTAGCGGGTTCAGAACAGGGGAGGCGGATGAGGGGAAGGGAAGCAGGGTTTAGCAGGGACGGAGGAGAGCCCTGTGTGAGGTCTGGGGCAGGGTTAGGGTGGGAAATAAGGGCGAAAGTGTCTCATAATACTTAACTTGCACTGTTGTCGAGTTAGCTTGGCATGAAATAAACGATTCCCTCACGCGGGGAGGAAGAGATGCAAATGGGCAAGAGATATAAACAGTAAAAACTTAACTATGAAACATTGAAAGCCAATTAGACTGTAGGTTCAGGAAGTTGAACTCACATCGGTAATCAGAATATCGTTTTATAACACATATATCACAATTTTCCTCGCGTTTGTAAACATTAACATCACCTAAACTCCACCTGCCTATATCTACCACGCCACCACCACCACCACCACCACCACCACCACCAGTAACCCGAGTGTTGGCCTGGCCCCTGGAGATAGAATGGACAGTCTGAATTTATGGCGCCCATGGGCTCAGCTGACCAGATTTTTGCCATGAATAATAGCTGCCGAAGTGCGGGGGTTATGCTGCATTTATCGATTTCTAAAAGTTCCTCTCTCTTATTTCTTTCTCTCTCTCTTATTTCTTTCTCTCTCTCTTATTTCTTTCTCTCTCTCTCTCTCTCTCTCTCTCTCTCTCTCTCTCTCTCTCTCTCTCTCTCTCTCTCTCTCTCTCTCTCTCTCTCTCTCTCTCTCTCTCTCTCTCTCTCTCTCTCTCTCTCTCTCCTGGTTACGAAGAAGGGAAGGAAGGAAGGAAGGACAAAATATAACTTATGCACCAATGTTTATTGAGGAAAAATCAAAATGTTTATTGGTTTGGAAAGTAAATTAAATTCCTCCTGAAATGTGTAAGCCACTGGTGATATGAATCTCAAAAAATGTTGAGCCTAATTTTATAACATAGTTGTGATCATAAATAGAGTGCGAGGTAAAGGCTTTTCACACACAGTTCCAGGAGTGTGAAGAAAAATGTTAATGAAGGTCCTCGTTTCTTTTTTCTTCAAGACTTTCATAAAGTTGTTCGTCCCTCGTCACACAATTTGAAACTAAATCAGAAACTCGACTTCTTCGTGTGAATTGCGAAGTAAAGAAGTGGCTCAAAAAACCCTCTCCTTATGTTTTCTGGGCACATAAATATCTCTTATCTTTAATCTTTCAAAACTGCCAAACTTCGACACTCTGCTTTAGGTCCTTTAGAATTCACATCCTTATCTGTGATCCTTTTCTCTTCAGAGGCTGCAAAGGCTGGAGACGACGAGACTCCAAGACATCGCTGAGCTGCGTTATGTGAGTACACTTCCCTTTGACCTTTCCATCTTGCCTCTACTATGTGGTGGTAGGGCTGTAGCGCCTCACCTAAAGCCTGGGCGTGGTAGTTCTGCAGTGGGGGATGCAGACCTTTCCTGTTACCTTTACGCCCTTCTGTGTGTAGCTCAGGTGGAATCTCATTAACCTCTCCATCCTTATATGGCAGGTGTTGGCAGTTCACTTGTAATGCATTAGTTTGTGCATTGAATTTAGAGCAACACCTTTTTTTTTGTAAAGGTGAGAATTTAGTTGTCTAGGAAGAAAGCTGTCCAGAAGAGAGAAAGTGTGGATAGTGGATACGGAGACGAAAGGTACGTGTAATGTTTTTTAGATATACTTCAAACATACATTTTAATACAAACATGTAAATAAACTAGAATAGGTTATGTTTGCGTAAAATAATTCAGGCAGGAACTACTCCCCAGCCTCCATCTTTACCCTACGTCCGTTTGTCCGTTCGTCCGTTGCTAACCTGCTGGTGCTTGTCTCCGCCGTGCCTCTATTGACCTTGGGAGCGTCCGCCCGTAGTCATTCCGCAGGAGTCAAAGGGCCAGGTATTTCACGAACCGTCGCCTCATTTCTGGCAGAACTTTTCCAATCTCGAGTTACAAAGTTTGACAAAGGATTTTTCTTACATGGGGGAGCGAGTGGCCCCAGCGTTGTGTCGCCCCGCCTTGATGGAGGAGCCTCAGTCTGGACGCCTCACCGATAGCCCGTCATCCTGACAGCCAACGACGTGGTGGGATGTCTGGTCGCGGTCTTGGGGGAGTGGTGGTGGGTGGTGAAGGATGTTGTGCTCTTATGCCCTTGTTTTTCTAGGATTATGGCTTTGCTCCGCCTTGTACACCTTCCTTTGTTGTTCATTAACTCTGTTACGCCTTAACTCCTACGTCCTAACTTTCTGCTTCCCTTACTTCATTACTGTTTTTTTATTCTCTTGTTCTCTTACTCCCACTCCCTGCTATTCCTTACTACTACTACTATTACTACTACTACTACTACTACTACTACTACTACTACTACTACTACTACTACTTATAGTAGTAGTAGTACTACTTCTACTTCTACTTCAATTTCTACTTCTACTACTACCATATAATTCATAGATCTTCCAATTTGTAACTATTCCTCATACAGGAAAAGTTGCTTAACAAATCTTATTATAAAAAGCAAGACGGACAACTTTTAAACCAATTATTTTTCACGTATCTGTGACGGAAATTGATTTTCGATTTTGTGGCCCGAAAATCTCCACCAGAATTGAGGTCGAACAGGTATTTGGCATTTTACTACGAATATATTAGTTCTACAGCAGAAATGCATATATGCAAATTTATGGAGCTTGTTATCGTCTATCCGATGCTGTCGTCATCTTTCCAATAACGTCCATAATCCTGGAGAAAATTTAAGTATTGTGAAAAAACACAAATGAATTATTTTCTCCATTTATATATATATATATATATATATATATATATATATATATATATATATATATATATATATATATATATATATATATATATATATATACTTACCTTCCAATTCCATTTTACTATATCTAAAAATAGCGGGCGTCTTCTGCTCTATCTTTATTATCCAATACTTTTTTTATGTAAACCTCTTACTCTTCGAGTTATTACAAAAAACATGATTTCTAGCAAAAAACTAAGCGAATTTTGTGAAAATTTCGATTCCTCCGAATCTCATGAAAATTGGTACATAGATATTCCTGGGCATGCTGGACACGACTATAGAGTTAGTTTTATCATTACTATAGTATAAAGCCAAATTTCACCTTTGCTAGGCTAATAACACTAAAGAAAATAACCATTATTTAACTTTAATGGGCGATGTTGATCTCTTACGACAAAAATGCATAGAGATGAACCTCCCCTTACTACATTTACACAACACAACGGATAAGTCGTTTGCTTTCCCCACTGCCTCAAGAAACCGTTAGTCATACATGAAAACTTGCTGACCAATCTTATTGCAAATTAAGATCAAAGTTTGTAATCTTTCAATTTGCAACAAAATTTATTTAGCAATTTTATTAAGCAAGATTTTTTTTACAATTTTTTTACATTTCTTGTATAAATCAATCCGCTACATACAGTTAATTATTATAAAATATGCACGAATAACAAAATTTCTTTCCTGTAATTTCCTTTACTTCTTCCATCCTCTTCCACACCCTCTCCCCTCTCCCTCTCCCTCCCACGTCCACCTTTAATACTCGGCCTTATGCCTCCCTGAATAATTAACACCTAATGTTCCGTAATGTCTATCGAGCTAATTATACGAACTTTATATGATAGCAGCACATTTCTCGGCCCTTCTAAGCACGCATTCACATTAATATTCTGCCTTGATTTCACTTTCAAAAGAGTCATCAGCTCTGTAAGAACTATACGCAAGAAGATTAGGGGGAAGTAAGTGCTTTTCTTCTAACAGGAGTCGAGATTACATAGATTAGTGTGCCGTTAAAAGCGAAGAATTGTGTATCATTTCAACTAACCTGAATAAGTATATCTAAGTGTGTCTATAAGTAGGTGTTTAAGTACTACGTAGGAGAAAAATATAAACAAGGATGGAGTTCTTATTTTTTATAATTCTCTAAGGTAATTTATTTAACAGTAAAGTTTCCAGGCAGAGTGAGATAGGGAGGTAAATTCTTAT
>JAXIVD010008373.1:12500-17717 GCA_036785275.1 Cancer borealis | reverse complement strand
TATATATATATATATATATATATATATATATATATATATATATATATATATATATATATATATATATATATATATATATATATAATATATATATATATATATATATATATATATATATATATATATATATATATATATATATACATACATTATATATATATATATATATATATATATATATATATATATATATATATATATAATGTATGTATATATATATATATATATATATATATATATATATATATATATATATATATACATATATATATATATATATATATATATATATATATATATATATATATATATATATATATATATATATATATAAAATGTATGTATATATACATATATATATATATATATATATATATATATATATATATATATATATATATATATATATATATATATATATACATATGTGTATATATATATATATATATATATATATATATATATATATATATATATATATATATATATATATGTATATATATATATATATATATATATATATATATATATATATATATAATGTATGTATATATATATATATATATATATATATATATATATATATATATATATATATATATATATATATATTATATTATTATTATTATTTTTTTTTTTTTTTTTTTTTTGTTGTTGTTGCGGGCCCCGCCCCCACCCCGTGGGAAGTATTAGAGACGAGGGCCGCGTTCAGCGAGGTGGGGGGTGTGTGAAGAATTTGCCCACCGAACGTTATTGGACACATTGCGACGTCGCTATGGTATATATATTTTTTTTCGTGCTGAGATAATCAGCTGATTGAGCCAATATGGCGGCGCACCCTCTTCGTGGGTACCTTTATCGCCGTAGAAAAAACTTGCTGATTAATATATAATAGAGTCTGGAGCAATTATAGCCGCAGTAAACACAGTATTTAGGTGGCAAGAAGATGTGAGGAGATAAAAGAAGCCATAAACTCTTGTGAGAGTAGTGATATAGCGTAAGTGATTGTGTGGCTGGTAAATTTTTAGCTCTCCCAATGCACTTGGATGTAAATAACACACTTTTCGTATAAAAAAATGATCCATTTCG
Organism: Cancer borealis; assembly: GCA_036785275.1. Lineage (NCBI taxonomy): Eukaryota > Metazoa > Arthropoda > Malacostraca > Decapoda > Cancridae > Cancer > Cancer borealis. Next base: position 16,628 of record JAXIVD010008373.1, on the reverse strand, counting down.
AACGATTTTGACATTGATTTTCGTCGCAAATGCATATCTAATAAGACATCCTCATCAACCCCCATCAATTCTGGGGACCTGTGGGAATGCGGGTTTCTTGGGAGAAGACAAAATACAATGATTGTCAGTAAATAGTTTGTTATTTCTGCATAACTACTGCTTCGACGATATCGATATAAATATGAAGTCGTACATACTATACATCTAGTGTACTCAACACGTCTGTAAAGGTTTCAGGCGGTTATGTTAGGTTAGGTTATGGGGTATAATTTTACATCTTCACCATTATGGAGTCTGTATACGAAATAAAATGTCTGCAATTCGTCCAATTCCCTACTCTTGCTCATAGAGAACATTTGATAGCTTCTAAATTAACCTACGTAAAGTTTTGGAAGACGAACCAGTCTGTTTTTTGGAAAAACAATTTTTTCCTGATAGATTTTAGTGTGTTTTGAATAAATCTGATGTTTGTTTGTTATGCAATGCATTTTTTCCCAAAGGTAAAAATTGCCACAAAAAAGTGAAATTAATTCAAACCATCAAAATCAATAAGAAAATTTTTTTTTTCAGTAACCCTAAGCAAATTTAATTAACCAACGTAACCTAAGCAAACATAATCAAACCTATCTGAACAAGTATCTGAGGTTGAATTTGCAGTGCAATATAAAGATAACGAGATATCGAGTGGGTCATCTTACGAATCTTTACCTGATTTGGTTAAAGAAGGTTAGATTTAGTTAGGTTAGTCTTACTTAGATTTGCTTGGGTTAGATTAGTTTTAATTAGGTTTGTTTAGGTTTATTGAAAGAAAATTTTCTCCTATTGATTTTGATGGTTTCGAATTAATCTGACTTTTTTGTGGCAATTTTTACCTTGAGGAAAAAAAATTGCGTGGCATAAAAAACATCAGATTAATTAAAAACACATCAAAATCTATCAGAAAAAATTGCTGTCAAAAAAAGACTGGGTCGTCTTACGAATTTTTCCCTAAACCTAACATAACATAACATAAATTAACCAAAACCCTAACCTACATTGACAAATATCAGAACCTTGTTAAAACGAAACTAAACTTTACTTTTCGAAGAGATCTCTCAGAAAACATTGAATATCTCACAAACTAAGAATTTACGACGAAATTTGGATTAAGAAAACATAAAAATGCAACAGTACAGCTCTGAATTTTCAGAGCATTCTGATGAAGATGTAAATTAATACTGGTTAGGTTACATTAGGTTGTGGTTAGATTAGGTTTGGCTAGGTACGGTTTGGCTCGGTTATATAAGCTTTTTATATTTCATTACCCAAAAGTTAGGCATTTTACTTTAGATTTTTTTCCTTATTACTTTTCGAAGAGATGTCACAGAAAATAATGAATATCTCACAAACTAAGAATTTGCGACAGAATTTGGAATAAGATCTTATCAAAATGCAACAGGTAATGCAAAAGTACAGCTCTGAATTCTCTAGAGATTCTGATGATATAAATTAATACCGGTTAGGTTACGTTAGGTTATGGTTAGATTAGGTTTGGCTCGGTTAGGTTCCGTTATATAAGCTTTTTGTATTTAATTACCCAAAAGGTAGGCATTTTACTTTAGATTTTTTTTCCTGATTGTCATATTATAGCCTGAATCTAGGTAAATTTCTCGAAGTAAATTGCTCGACAGTAAATTGCTCAAAAAATCATTTCTCAAACTATTAATTGCTCGACAGTAAATTGCTTAAGAAAATAACCTAACCTAAGCTAAATAAAAAGTTATCCGTTCTTGATTCTAACTTTTCAATTAATAAAAAATAGTTGTATTTTTTTTGATGAGCTTTGTTTCATATTGTTTTCTAAGTGGCAATAGTAGGATTACGTGACCCAGAAGATGATCCCAGCATTGTACATCCTTCTTGGCAACTTACCCAGTCTTTTCAGGTGTCCAAACCATCTGAATATTCATATTAAATTAGTTGTAATTTACTTAAAAAGTAATGTCTTTTTAGGTAAACATGATAGAAAACCAAGAAAATTTAATGACTTGTAAAATACAATAGATTAATCTTAGATTATAAACAAACATTCAAGACACAAACCCATATACATCAATGAATACAAGTATGTAGAAAATTATGTACGTACATGTTTGGGAGACTGCACTGTGTAAAAAAGTCACTAAAAATTTAAAATGAAAGTAGTTAAGGAATAATATGGAGATAACATTAGTGTCTTTTCCCGAGGTTATTACTTACATGTCAGATATAATTAAGGTGTTTCCCTATCAAGTCTGTTATTTTATATCGCCTCTGTCTGTATGTAGACAGTTAGGTACAGTAGGTGTTGTGTTATCAATAGTCAGATTTTAGGGCGTTTCTTGAACATCTGCATTTGTAAGACCAATTCCTGGTTACCGAGATGGCGATATTAAACTGTCTTACTTCATCATATACACGAATGTATTGACTTCACTGTCTTAATTACTTATTCTACAACTTCAAAAGACCTTACTACATTGTTCCTGGGTGAAGCTCAGTCTCTGACAGATCAGAAACTTACCCAGCGTTCAGCGAGGTGGGGGGGGTGAAGAATTTGCCCACCGAACGATATTGGACACATAAGCCGCATTTTTGTCGTCCACGCGCGGGATTGGGTTTCGAAGAACGTCTTGGGGCCAATCTGTGGCCACCACAAAAACACTTTTTCTTGACTTGGTGCCGAAATATTATTATCTGGCTTGCAAACTTTCCTAAAAACTTTATTAAAAGTAAAACATAGCTAATGTGCTTTTATTTGAAATTATTTGGCGACATTAATTTCCTTTTTGTTATGGTTGCCGAAATTAATGTCCGCGCCGAAAATAATCCAACAAAGTACATAACCAAAACTAAGCGGCATAATCTAAATGGGGTCTTACTAGTGTTAAATAGAACCTCAAAATGACCTCAGAACTTCTATTTGTCACACACCTACCAATAAATCCCACTATCTTTCTATTTATATATGTCTAACTATAATGCACAGTTCCCTGGGACGCAAGTCACTGCTTACTTGAACTCCCAAAAGTCCCTCTCACTATATGACTTTCCTAAGGTAGTGTCATATAATGTGTAGTCTACAGACCTATTACCGGTAAAGATTCCTAAGATGACTTATTCAATATCTCCTTACCTTTAGTATGCACTGCAAATTCAACCTCAGAAACTTGTTAAGATCATATCAAACAGTTATGCCGTTGAATTACAGAAAAAATACGATTTATTTTAGGTTACATTAGGTTTGGTTAGGCTAAGTTAGGTCTTGTTTGGTTCGGTTACGTTCGGTTTAGTTTGGTTAGGTTAGTTTTGGTTAGGCTTATTGAACTGCAGCTCTGGGAAGGTTATGCTAACAAAGTTATTTTATTTGTAAAGTTTTTTACATCTTCACCAGAATGGCGTGTGGCTACGAAAGAAAATGGCTTGTGTTCATCTAAATGTTTTCTAATTGCCCTTGCTCTATGATAACTTCTAACATCTACATATTCATTATCAAACACTGTTGATTCAATGTACTAAACTCGTATCTTGAACACCTGGAAACTGACAAATTATAGATCGAAGTGCTTGGAGATACGTTGTCATCCACTATATTCATCCGCTAATAGTACAGCCTGTGCCTTATTATTTATCTGGTAAAGCATCTTTCATGTTAGGTTGATTATGTTATGTTAGGTACGGTTTAGTTCAATTAGGCTCGGTTATATAAGCTTTTTACCCAAAACTTAGGCACATGCCATATCTATAAGCGAGCATTATGAAGATACAACATTCGTTAGGTTATGTTTAGATTAGGTTAGGTAATGTTGTTAGGTTATGTTTGATTAGGTATGGTTTGGTTCGGTTATATAAGCTTTTTATATTTTATTATCCCAAAGTTAGGCTCGTGTCGTATCTATAAGCGAGCACTATAACGATACAGCATTCGTTAGTTATGGTTAGATTAGGTTAGGTTTGGTTAGGTACGATTTGGTTCGGTTATATGAGTTATTCATATTTTATTACCCCAAAGATAGGCACGTGCCGTATCTATAAGCGAGCACTTAGGTACGGCTGCCGTACCTGTAAGCTGTGCTATTATAGATAGTACGCCACATACTCATTTCATGA
>JAXIVD010008373.1:0-10000 GCA_036785275.1 Cancer borealis | reverse complement strand
ACCTCTTAATATTATCAGATTGTCTTAATTTACCGATATGTTGTAGGGAATATTATAGTATACATTCTACATCATTGGCCTGCCATATACACCATATATTTTCTGAATTATTCATATATATGTGTTTTATATGTTGAGTTACCCCTCTTTGCTAGAGGCCAAAGCACTTGTAAATACAGTTTTCTTTGTTAACTTGAAGGGGTAACTTAACAATTTTACTATATAATTTCTATGAATAGGCTTCATTCTCGTAAGTATTATTATTATTATCATTACTATAATTATTAACAATCGGTATTTTTTGCATTTTGTTAGAAAATTGCAAAAATATGGAAAAACTAGAAAAAAAAAATTAACGGCTCTCAAAAAAATCCCAAACGGCTCTCGAGAAAGATCCGGCTCTTCTCGTTCACCTGGAAGAGCCGGCTCTATGAACCGATTCGTTCACAAAGCGCCCATCACTAGAGTCTGGAGCAATTATAGCCGCAGTAACCACAGTATTTAGGTGGCAAGAAGATGTGAGGAGATAAAAGAAGCCGTAAACTCTTGTGAGAGTAGTGATATAGCGTAGGTGATTGTGTGGCTGGTATATTTTTAGCTCTCCCAATGCACTTGGATGTAAATAACACACTTATCGTATAAAAAATGATCCATTTCGAACGATTTTGACATTGATTTTCGTCGCAAATGCATATCTAATAAAACATCCTCATCAACCTCCAACAATTCTGGGGACCTTTGGGAATGCGGGTTTTTTGGGAGAAGACAAAATACAATGATTGTCAGTAAATAGTTTGTTATTTCTGCATAACTACTGCTTCGACGATATCGATATAAATATGAAGTCGTACATACTATACATCTAGTGTACTCAACATGTCTGTAAAGGTTTCAGGCGGTTATGTTAGGTTAGGTTAATGGGTATAATTTTACATCTTCACCATTATGGAGTCTGTATACGAAATAAAATGTCTGTAATTCGTCCAACTCCCTACTCTTGCTCATAGAGAACATTTGATAGCTTCTAAATTAATCTAGGTAAAGTTTTTTGAAGACGAACCAGTCTGTTTTTTGGACAAAGCAATTTTTTTCCTGATAGATTTTTATGTGTTTTGAATAAATCTGATGTTTGTTTTTTATGCAATGCATTTTTTCCCAAAGATAAAAATTGCCACAAAAAAGTGAAATTAATTCAAACCATTGAGTCAATAAGAAAAAAAATATTTTCAGTAACCCTAAGCAAACCTAATTAACCAACCTAACCTAAACAAACATAATCAAACCTAACCTATCCTATCTGAACAAGTATCTGAGGTTGAATTTGCAGTGCATTATAAAGATAACGAGATATCGAGTGGGTCATCTTACGAATCTTTACCTGATTTGGTTAAAGAAGGTTAGATTTAATTAGGTTAGTCTTACTTAGATTTGCTTGGGTTAGATTAGTTTTAATTAGGTATGCTTAGGTTTACTGAAAGAAATTTTTCTCCTATTGATTTTGATGGTTTCGAATTAATCTGACCTTTTTGTGGCAATTTTTACCTAGAGGAAAAAAAATTGCTTGGCATAAAAAACATCAGATTGATTAAAAACACATCAAAATCTATCAGAAAAAATTGCTGTCAAAAAAAGACTGGGTCGTCTTACGATTCTTTCCCTAAACCTAAGATAACATAACATAAATTAACCAAAACTACATTGACAAATATCAGAACCTTGTTAAAACGAAACTAAACTTTACTTTTTGAAGAGATCTTTCAGAAAACATTGAATATCTCACAAAGTAAGAATTTACGACGGAATTTGGATTAAGAAAACATAAAAATGCAACAGGTATTGCAAAAGTACAGCTTTGAATTTTCAGAGCATTCTGATGATGTAAATTAATACTGGTTAGGATACATTAGGTTGTGGTTAGATTAGGTTTGGCTAGGTACAGTTTGGCTCGGTTAGGTTAGGTTATATAAGCTTTTTATATTTCATTACCCAAAAGTTAGGCATTTTACTTTAGATTTTTTTCCTTATTACTTTTCGAAGAGATGTCACAGAAAATAATGAATATCTCACAAACTAAGAATTTGCGACAGAATTTGGAATAAGATCTTATCAAAATGCAACAGGTAATGCAAAAGTACAGCTCTGAATTCTCTAGAGATTCTGATGATATAAATTAATACCGGTTAGGTTACGTTAGGTTATGGTTAGATTAGGTTTGGCTAGGTACGGTTTGGCTCAGTTAGGTTCTGTTATATAAGCTTTTTTTATTTAATTACCCAAAAGTTAGGCATTTTACTATAGATTTTTTTTCCTGATTGTCATATTATAGCCTGAATCTAGGTGTAGCTAGACAGTAAGGCCCTGTCCATACGAGGACCAGTTTACCGTGCCAAGAGTGAGAAAGACGTGAGTGGCTGTATAATTAACATCTTGCCTGTGGTAACTCCATCCAGAAAGTTCTCGCAAGGAGGTTCTGGATATTGTCAGGCTTTTAAGTCTTGGGAAGTAGTTTCTGCGTTGTCTGTTTTGTCGGCGTTGTCTTCGTTGTCCTCATTGTGAGAGATAGAGAGAGAGAGCCTATCATCAGGGGCCTCTTGTTTGATAACACAGACGAGGAGTAATCCCGTCTTAGTGTTAATTTATTACGACTCATATAACGCACTGTACGGAGTCCCCTCGCAGGAGGCTACTTTGCAGGGTGTTATTTGAGTCGAGAGGAGTTATTGTCCAAACCAGAAGTGGGTGGAAAGACACTTTGTGAGCGGTATTCTGGTCGGAGTGATAGCTCCTTGTCTAGGCATTGTAATCTCGTGCTCGCTGTAAGTCTCTTTAGAATGTAAGGAGGAGAAGGTGTTTACGACTGGGAGATTCCTTGTTCTTTGGAGGATTAAAAGAACTGGCTGTGGGTGCTGTATTTGGGGGCTAAGAGTGCACAGGTTCCTTAATCAGGCACATCTTCTTTATATCCTATTGTCCAGCCACCGGCGTGTGGCCCTCGGAGTGACTAGTCCTACGGGATAGTCGACTTTCCTTGTCCTTTGTCCTTGTCCTTTAGCGACCTCGCCAGGATTCTAAAGGATTACAGTGAGTAGGGAAACAGTGTTAGTGTGTTGTTAGTGTGAGCCCACACACACTGTAACGATGGAAGACAACCGTGATGTACTTACTTCCTTTGAGGATGGCTCGGCCCGAGCCAGTCCTGTACGTGGTGTTAGTGAACAGCCATGCCTAGGTGAAGATCGGCCTGTTAGTCCTTTCAGTGAGCATAGTACTACAGGACGATTGCATTTTGCTCAGGAAGTGCCTGAACAGCCCCTGCAGCATACAACTGGCCGTGTGGGTTCTTTTGAGAACGTGATGGGCTCAAGGAGAGTGAGCCCAACTGCCAGTGTTGCTGACAATTTCCAGTCAGTCGGGATGGCGAAGGAATTGAGATTCCAATTAGAAATGAGAAAGATAGAAGCTGAAGAGAGGAGAGAGGCTAGAAGATTGGAATTATAATCTGAAGAGAGGAGAGAAGCAAGAAGGGAAGAGCTAGAAATTAGAAGATTGGAAATGGAAAATGGTGAGCAGAATGGTTCAGGAGGTTTGAAAAGAATGCGGCTGAGTTTGGTTGGCCAGAAGGAAGATGGGTTGGTCTTGTGGCTAATAAGCTGAAAGGCAGGGTATTGGAGACATACGACAATATGTCGGTGGAAGACCTAGAAAGCTATGAGGACTTTAAGGCTGATATATTGAGGGCTTACGAGCTGCAGCCCGAAGCCTATCGCCTAAGGTTCCAAGGTGGAAGGAAAAGACCTGGTGATTCTTACCTCGAGTTTGCCCGCCATTTAGAGCAGGCATTTAAGAGATGGATTATGAGTGAGGGAGTGGATACTCCCCGCGACCTGAAGGAGTTAATGGTGATGGAACAGTTCATCAATGCTGCTGATAAGGATTTGGTGCCTCTCCTGCGGGAGAAGCGTTTTAAGACGCTGAAGGAGGCTGCCACCTGGGCTGACGACCATGTGTTAGCCCATCGCTCGGAGCCTCGTGCTGGCGGTGGATTTAAGGAGGGAGGACCACGAGGGCCAGGGGGCGGTGGTAGTGCTGGTTCTGGTGCTCCACGTTCCCCTCCCCGCAGTCACGGCTTTGGCAATAAGGGCGGGTTCGGTAAGTCTCAATCCCCCGCTGCCCCTTCAGGGCCAAAGGAAGGATCAGGAGGAAAAATGACCTTTAGTACTCCCAAGTATGATAACCAGCCCACGTGTTATAACTGCCATGCCAAGGGGCATTTTCGATCTCAATGCCCTAAACTAGTGACAGCGGGCCCCTCCAAAACACCTCAGAAACCAGTTGCCTTGCTGGTGTGGCCTGACCAGGGTCGTGAGGAGAGGCTGCTTGCTCCTAAGGTTCATGAAGGAGAGAAAGTTTTTGATGGGCCTGTGTTGGATTGTGAGGAGGGGGTTCAGGCAGACTCACTTGTTTCCCCCCCTGTTGTTGCTTCTGTGACTCCAGCTGACTCGGAGCTGGACTTGTGTCGCCCATTTCTGTGTGGGGGCACTGTCGAAATTGACGGGAACAAGTATCCTGTCACTGTCTTGCGAGACACTGGCGCACAACAGTCTGTGTGCCGAAATGTCACCGGGACTAAGGTGACTTCTTCGAAGGCAGTGGTGTGTAGGGGCCTCAACGCTGTCGAGAAGTTTGTGACGGCTGAGGTGAAGCTGTCGTGTCCACTGATCACCACTTCGGCTCAAGTGGCAGTGGCGGAAAAACTGCCTGTAGCAGGTGTTGATTTCCTGCTAGGGAATGACCTAGCTGGAGGGAGTGTTTGGGTACCCACCCCTATGGGAGGTGAGGCCTCTGAGGAGTCGGGACATAGTGTGCCCGATCCTGTTGCTGTTGTCACCCGGTCGCAGACCGAGAGGGTGACGCAGGCTGTTGCTCCTGGAGCCGACTGCGACAGAACAGGGTTACCGGAAGAGGAGAACAGTGGTGAGGAAGAAGCTGCCGCTCCTGGGGCCGACTGCAAGGAGGCAGGGTCACCGGTGATGGAGGACAGTGAGGAGGAGGTTGTTAGGGTTGTCACCCGGTCTCAGGCTAGACGGGTGGAACCGGCTGCTACTCTAGGGGCTGACTGCGACATAGCAGGGTCACCGACAAAAGAGAGCAGTGTCTGTGAAGTGGATGAGCCAGAGCCGGGCTCTCCAGTGAGTCAAGGTGTAGGGGCTGACTGCCGCGGTGCAGAGCCACCCATAGAAGCACCTGACTCGGTAGAGGTTTTCGCCGAGGGTGAGGAAGGAGTGTTGAGGGTAGAGGAGTCTTGTGCTGGTATTTCTCACCCTGCGGGGCACCTCGGAGGAAGCACCCACGCGGTGGTGTTTCCTGGTTGTGAGGCTGTGGGTCTCGGTACTCAGTCCGGGCCCCAGCCTGGTGTGTCAGACAGTTTGTTGGGGGTCACCTCCGAGGGAGGAGAGACTTCTAACTCTGCGGGGGAGTTAGAGACTCCCACCCCTGCGGAGTGTCCCAGAGACAGGGAACAGGCTGTTCCCTTGTCTGGTGACTGTCTGACGGGTGAGGCCCACCTGGAGGGCCCACCCATTTTAGCCGATGAGGAAGTGGTGGATGAGTCCACACCACGCCTCAGGCCCCGGGACAGAACCAGGGAAGTGTCGACACATCCTGTGGTCCCGTCCGACCTTACTTGTATTGAGCCGGCGTTGCTCATCAAGGGACAGAAAGGGGATCCAGAATTGGCCCCTTGTTTTGCTAAGGTAGGAAAGGAGATAAGGGGAGTAGAGGAGTTTCTGTTGCAGAAGGGGGTGTTACACCGCAGGTCGAGGGAGAGTGATGGGAGTAAAGTGCTACAGGTAGTAGTGCCTCAGGATTTGAGGGAGGCCCTGGTGCTGCTAGCACATGAGGGACCTATGGCTGGACACCTGGGTGTCCACGAAACTCTCGCCCGCCTGCGGGGCAATTTCTGGTGGCCTGGTATGGCCAGAAAGATTACTGAGTTACTGAGGAGTTGTCACACCTGTCAGATGGTGGGCAAACCCAACCAAAATCCCCCTGTTGCACCCCTGCACCCTATTCCCGCTGTGAATCCTCCTTTTACCAGGGTCCTGATTGACATGGTGGGGCCCCTCCCTACTTCCAAGTCCGGTCATAAGTACTTGTTGACCATTATGGATGTAACGACCCGGTATCCAGAAGCTATACCGGTGAGGCATACCCACGCACGAGTTGTGCTTAAGGCCCTCCTCAACTTCTTTACCCCTTTTGGTCTGCCTCCCGAGATTCAGTCCGACCGAGGGACCAACTTCACCTCTAAGTTGTTCGCAAAGACTATGACCGAGTGGGGGATTAGGCACATTCTATCTAGTGCTTATCATCCCCAGTCGCAGGGAGCATTACAGAGGACTTTTGCCAATGTAACATATTTCTCTACCAAGTGTCTCCACTGCCCCATCTTGTTCCACACTTCTCTACTGTCATCAGAACATCACTCAACCCAGACGCACTCAGACTCCTACTTCGGCCAGGTGGTCACAACCTCGTCAATGCAGTGTGCGACAATCTTCGTGGTCCTAATATTAATGTCCCCGAGGAGGCAGCTGTCACTGGCTTACCACCATCCATCCAGTGTGTCCACGTCAGTATCAGCCGCACACCACATATATATTGATGGTTCAGTGCACAGACAGACAAGAGTGCAGCGTATGCCATGATCTGCCCCACCATGGAGTCGCCTGTGGAGGATGAATGGCTCGGCTGCTGGCTACCCAATTCATTAAGTTCCACCTTCTGCGAACTTTACGGCATCCTGCTTGCAGTAACTCCTTGTTCGACGATGAGTGAATGGGATAGTTATGTGTGACTCCCAGTTGGCTCTTCACGCTCTTTCCTCGCCAAGACACAGCTGTGGCCGTGTTGTACAAGACATACTGTGTCAACTCGCCATCGCCCTCGATGCTTCCCTTGTTGTGTCCTTCGTGTGGAAGCCTTCTCACATCGGGCTTGCCGGTAACGACACAGTGGACCATTTTGCCGAAACGGCCTGTGTGCTAGGCTTGGATGATGTGCTGCTTTAGAAACACCATATAATTACCTGCTCACGCCAAGGGATGCAGAAAGAGCCAACAGTGTGTCCATACAGCATCATGACCACTTTCTTCACAGTCATAACAAGTACCGCCGACATGGACTCATGGTGCGTAGGCACAATGTTGTAAGTGCTTGACTCAGGTTGGGATACCGGCCAGTAAGTTAAGTCTCCCAAGTACAGGATTTGCCACACTACTCATCCTGTAAACTATGCAACCGTCCCAACGCTAACACCCTTCACCACTGTCGCCTTCAATGCCCCACAGTGACACTCTTACTACCACATGGGCAGAACTTAATCTATATTTGTACATATTTACTTACGGATGACAACCTGGATGCACTTCTTACTCGCCATCCACATTTTGGTGGCTGTTGATCATATATATATATATATATATATATATATATATATATATATATATATATATATATATATATATATATATATATATACATATATATATATATATATATATATATATATATATATATATATATATATATATATATATATATATATATATATATTGATACAGTCACACCGTAAGGACACAGTTCTTATGCCTTAGTGCCGGGTGTCCACTTATGAACAACCCAGTCACAACCACGTTAGGGGCGTGTACGAACTGTAGTGCTGATGTTTATGCGTCCTTTTAACCCACCAAAGAACAAGGAAAGTCGACTATCCCGTAGGACTAGTCACTCCGAGGGCCACACGCCGGTGGCTGGACAATAGGCTATAAAGAAGATGTGCCTGGTTAAGGAACCTGTGCACTCTTAGCCCCCAAACACAGCACCCACAGCCACCCCGTTAACGTTAAGAAGTCGCCAATTCTTTTAACCCTCCAAAGAACAAGGAATCTCCCAGTCGTAAACACCTTCTCCTCCTTACATTCTATAGAGGCTTACAGCGAGCACGAGATTACAGTGCCTAGACAAGGAGCTATCGCTCCAACCAGAATATCGCCCACAAGGTGTCTTTCCACCCACTTCTGGTTTGGACAATAACTCCTCTCGACTCAAATAACACCCTGCAAAGTAGTCTCCCGCGAGAGGACTCTGTACAGTGCGTTATATGAGTCGTAATAAATTAACACTAAGACGGGATTACTCCTCGTCTGTGTTATCAAACAAGAGGCCCCAGATGATAGGCTCTCTCTCTCACAATGAGGACAACGAAGACAACACCGACAAAACAGACAACGCAGAAACTACTTCCCAAGACTCAAAAGCCTGACAATATCCAGAACCTCCTTGCGAGAACTTTCTAGATGGAGTTACCACAGGCAAGATGTTAATTATACAGTCACTCACATCTTTCTCACTCTCGGCGCGGTAACCTGGTCCTCGTATAGACAGTGCCTTACTGTCTAGCTACACAAATTACCCCTGAACTAAATAGGCCACTCTTAAAACCCACTCCCTTAAATATGAGGAGGTTACAGACAAAATAATGCCAAATTGGGGAGAGCAGCAGACCGTGAGGTGTTCCTAGTGGCTGCCGGTCGGCTGGACACTCGAAATTGGACCTTTTACAAACAGGTCCTACGGCAGATTTTTAGAAAAAATCAAATAAAATACTTAGAATTAAGATAGGAACCTAAAATAAAAAGCAAAGAATATATTTATGAGCAACAAAAACAAATTAGTCAACATACGTCATCGGTGGGCGACAATTATTAAATCCGAAGAAACCAAGAAAAACACAAAATTTGCAACAAATTTCCAGGAATATTGGAATTTCAATCTGAAAACACTTACATGCGTAGCCCATGTAGTCTATATTAATATGCAATACCGTAGAATACACCAAACGTGACTGTGCAGTCGAAATCGGGTCTTTCGCAAATGGGTCCTGAGGCGAGTTTTTGTTTGTTTTATTTGAATAAAATACTAAAATCATCATAGAAACCTCAAACAAAAAACAAACACCTCAGTGATGTGAAAAATATGTTTTTTGAGCAACAAAAACAAATTAGTCAACATACGTCATCGGTGGGCGACAATTATTAAATCCTAAGACACCAATAAAAACACCATATTCGCAATAATTTCCAGGAAAATTAGGATTTTAAACTGAAAACGCATAAATACATAGCCAATGTAGTCCATACTAATATGCAATACCATAGACTACACCATACTTAACTGTTCACTCGAAAATGGGCCTTTCGCAAACCGGTCCTATGGCAATTTTTTTTAATCTAATAAAATACTTACAATCAACTTAGGAATCTCAAATAAAACGCAAACACTTCAAAGTGATATAAAGAATGTGTTTATGCGCAACAAAATAAATTATTCAACATACGGCACTGTCTTGCAGGGTGAAAATAACTTGCACGAAATAAAACACTCTCTCTGCAGTAGGAGCAAATAATTCCCTTTAAGGGAAGCACTGTCACTTCGCTGTCTTCCACAAAGTTGTTGAAGGGTAATGTAGGCCTTCTTCCCCACCGTCTAGTGTCCCCCTGTCCAGCAGGCGTGTCAACGCATGGAACTTCTCGGGGTCCCAGCCCTCAAAGGTGAGCTGGTACTTGTCCTTGCTATCCCAGAAGAGCTCTTCCTGGCAGCACATAGAGAGGTCACCCAAGGACATCCTGCCCAGGTACCCCGAGAAGTGCCCTGTAGCTGCCGCAAGCAGGTCTTCTGGCGGTGCAGGGTCCAGTTCAGAGAGATCTCCAATCAACATTTCAACCACCCGAGTGTCCTCCATGACCAGCTGCTCCCTGGCGGTCTGCATCTCCTCTGCCACCTCCTCCAAGGTGTATCGTGAAAGACACACCAGGTTGACACGCCTGACGATGGCCTCACTCTCAAAGAATTGGCGTACTTACGTCCAGAGAGACACAAGTCACTGTCTTGCAGGGGGAGAAATATCTTTGTTGCACAGAAAAAACACACTGTCTGCAGT
>JAXIVD010008372.1:7500-12500 GCA_036785275.1 Cancer borealis | reverse complement strand
AATTATGTGAATTTGGCAAAGGTGTACTTGTAGCTTGTCAGTCTCAATAAGGAATTTGATTTAGTGCATTGAGATATACTGTGATGTGAAACTCTATGATTTCCACAAAGATAATTAATGTACTGACTGCTTCATACTGTGGGGATGAAAGGACTGTGAAGTGTGGCCTCTTTCCAATTAATTAATTCAGGGATGATCTGAGGATGTTTTGCTTTTACTTTACTTTTTAATACACTGTACTTAGGGAGTCATTAAAAAGTAATTAATTTTGTTGATGACGCTGTAATCTTATTAGAGTTAGTGCAGATCCTAGTGCTGGTTTTGGAGGCACTACAATCTAGAGGGAAGGAGATTTTCAGGGTAATTTTACTTCTGATTCTTAATTTTTCTATTGCATTCTAGTTTTCTGATATTTATTTTATCCTACAGGTGTTTGGAGCTATTTGCCAGATGTCAGCAGCCAACATTTCATACCTATCAGCATCCGTGTTTCCAGTGGAGCTGGCAAGGTGAGGAAGCAGTTACATTATGAGCTTGACTCTATCTATCTGTATACCAGGTTGTGATCCCTTTAAAGGCAGGTAGGTGAGACAGGGTGCACATCCACACACCCATGTAAACACACACACACTCCTGCCACTCATGCACTTCAGTGGTGCAGTGGTTAGCACGTCTAACTACCAATCTGCTGGCTTGAGTTCGATCCTGGACGAAGGCAGTCGGCACACAACTAGAATGTGCCAGGCATTCTGTATGCAGTATCAGTCAGGGGCGTATATTCAGGGTGTGCTAGGTGTGCGCCGCACACCCTGTGTGTGTGTGTGTGTGTGTGTGTGTGTGTGTGTGTGTGTGTGTGTAATTACAATTTTATAGTTATTCATACAGATAGTTGGAAAATAAAGTAAATTTTGTGAAAACTTAGAATAATTAAATTTATTCATTTTGATTAACTAAGCTTACCACCTAAATTACACAGTTGAGTGGTTGACATACCTGATTACTTATAATTCAATTCTATTCTTCGTGTTTTTGATATAAACTTGTTCATGACTTCATCATAGAAAGAGCCTCTCTGTTTAACTTAAGTCAGCAAGATCTTTTCAATGGAGAGCAAACTGAGGCCACTCAGCCTCAAATAGCTCCCCTCAACACATTTCCCTTCTGGTGTAATAATGTGGCACATGGCATCTCACAGCAGTCCTCAAGGTCACTGTCACAGCTCACGGAGACTCTACCATGGCCACAGTCATAGGTTACCACAACACCACAACAAAACTCCAATCCTTTGGCACTTTCCCCTTCATCAACGACAACCTCACCAGGCTGTAAACTTTATCCACCAACTGATTTCTACATTCTTTCAGAATCCAATTTGAAATTCCATCTGGACCAGCCGCCTTATTTACATCCAAATTTTTCATCAATTTCATAACTTCCTCTTGACTTACTTCTATTCCTCTCAACTGGTTTCCGGTCAGCTCCTCATCTGTCAAGTCACACACACACACGCACGCACACATCAGTAATTAGTTATATGTTATTTATGGACAGAATCACTGTTCAGCACACCCAGTGACAGAAAGCACCATACGCCACTGGTATCAGTCAAGACTACAGAACTCATTAGATAACTAACACTTAATATTTTTGTTACAGAGAGATGTTGGAAAGCACATGCAGTGAGGAGCAGCTGCAATACATCTCCCTGGTGCTAGGGATGGTGCTTTGCATGGGAGACACTCTGCCCTACCCACACTTTAGTACGTCTTCCTCACCCATGTATCCACCACCACCACCACCACCCAATAATGTCAAGTAATACCCATAACTTTGTACAATAAGCCTATTATTGAGTTCATCGACCAATCTCATCTTGTATGCTTTGTTTCCTTCAAGAGGGTTCACAACAGAAGAATCATTGGTCATCCTTCGTCCTTCGCAAGTGTTCATTCAAATGGAATATATTTATTTATTCCCACATTTCTTCATCCATTTGGCAGGTGTCATGAATGAATCGTTCTTGGAGCTACTGCTAGAGGGAATAGAGAGCTACAATGAACATCCAGATACGGAGCAGCTAGCTGAGCTCTACCTCACTCTAGTACTGGCTTTCAACCTTCAGTACACTACCATCTCTTTTTCCTCCTCGCCTACTATCACCCTCCCCAATGGTGTAGAAGCAGAAGGAGGAGGTAAAACAGGAATCAGCACCAACAAGGAAACAAGCCTGCCGGAGGGAGGAACTGACATGGAGAATGTGTTGATCAAGCTCCTGGCACAGAGGGAACACACAAAGCATTTCACTGAGAAGCTTCTCCTTTTGTTCAACAGAGAAGGTAAGTAGAAAGAAGGAAGAAATAAGTTTGACGGGAAAGAAAAATGGATGATTGTAGGTTTATGCTATCGTATATGTTGAATTCTGAATAGCATAGCGAGGAGACAAGAACCACAAAAAAATTTTTTGGGAAAGACATTTTTTTGTGGGAAAAATTGGCAAAAGAAGAGGATGATAACTGTGTTTTAAATACCATTTGCATCTAAAGCAAGGAAAAAAAGAAAAGGGACCCAGTAAAAGTCAGTAGAGGGGGAAGGAGGGACAGAATATTAGGGGATGATATATTTTAAGGAGTGAAATGGTATTGAAGAAACTCAAAGATCTAAGTGTGTGCTGGAAGGCTGCTACAGACTGTGCAGTCTGGCGAGCCATCATTAGGTGAACAAGTCTTCATACATGCAAGCATGAATGGAGCCTTTCAAAATGATGATGATGATGATGAATAGGTTTCCTCTTTCATTGATCTACATAACCAGTTTTGTAAAGTTGAAGGAATGTGAAATGTGTCAGTGTAAACTAGTATGATATGAAAAAGAATGAAAATGTATTTCTTGGGTTCATCTTCATGTTAACACTTGGTAGTTGCTTCTTTATAGAAAAGGAAAGTGAGAAGACCCAGTAGGCAGTTTGATTATCTTACATATGTTTTCTTTTTGTATGCTTAAAGGTGCCTTTTTTATGATTCAACATCCTTATATTTCTTATGTTTGTGCCAGATTCGCTAATATATCAATGGATTGACGTTAGCTATACTGTAATCTCTTAATTAATTATTATTTCTGTCATCAGTCATAGTAATTCATCTTTCAAAACTCACACATGTGTAGAGGACCCCTTGGCCATGTTTGAGCATGAACCACGATCACCACACTCCGTCCTCAAGATGATGCAGGACATGTACTCAACCCACGCCACTGCTTCCATTTTCTACACCAATGATGAGTGGGTAGTGTGTGGAATCATTATACGGCAGCTGACGGATCTTCCCGCAGATGACAAAGTGAGGTTCAGAAAGTGTAAATGTGCATGCGTTTGTCCAAAAAGGCTCAATATGATTTTTCTATATAATTTTTAAATTCCTTCAGTTTTAAAATTTACAATGAAAGAATCTGCAATCAGTGAAAGACTTGTTACTCCTATGACTTTTATTTTTACTACTTTAATTACTACTATAGCAGCATCACTTATAATTCTTTAATCCAGTTCTCATGGGCTTAGATAAGTATCACATTATATACGTTGAATTACAAAAGATTATCACTAATCCTTCCTTAGAATTTCCAAAAAATCTCTTCTATCTTAAATATTTAAAACATTATTCCTTGAGCAGTTCACCATTCAGTGCAACATTCATCTTTGTACCACCAATCTGCCTTGTGCATTTCTTATCATACAGGAATTATGGTAGCTATAATCTGAGAATGTAATGAAACCATACTGAAGATTCTGTACTGTTAGTGTAAATTTCTATGGTTTTAAGAGTCTTTTAGAAATAAGAGTATGTGATGCTTATTGTGTAACCACCAGAATATAGTATATAAAATGACTTGTGTATCATGGCAGTGGTCCATATATTCAAATAATTGCTAGCACAAGAAGTTAAAAATATCTTAGGTGAGGTCTTGCCCCATAATATATTCCCTTTTTTTTGAAGACTGGATTGAAGGATCCCCAGTATTCCTACAAGTACAAACCATTGCTACTGCCACTGTGACTAAAACTATTACTTCTGTTATTAATACTTCTAATGTACTACTACCAATTTGAACACCACTACTTCTACTACTCCTATAACTACTTACTATTATGAATAATAGGACATAACAAGGCTACTCGTCTGTAACATAATTTTCTTTGCAGCGGCGAAATGAATACCTCCACCTGCTGGGGGGTGTGGTGGGAGCTGGGGGCTGGCAGGAGCACAAGCACCGTCGCCGTGAAGTTACTACCTGTTGCTCTAACATTCTAGCTGAGGAGGAGCCAGCTGCCCTAAAGGACCAAGCACTCATCCATAGATTCATTGATATGTACCCAATGTTCTTCAGTGATGATAACTAGTCTAACTTGTGTGTGTTGTGTAGGTGTTGAGTATGTTTTCACTGTGGGTGGGAAGGAGGAAGCATTAGGACTGGGGAAATGTCTGTAACAAAAATATATGTACATGTTCCCAAAGGCAGCTTGCTACTCAGTTTTGGGTTTCAAAATAATATGCTCATATATTTTTCTTCAATGGTATTGTTTGCCATTATTACATATTGCCGGGTACATTGAGGCCTTCCCAGCCTTCTCAGGAGGTGGAGCGAGGCTGCAGCAGCAGCAGAGGCAGCAGTGCTGTCAATATAGTCAGCTGTGTTAGTGCCTCACACCAATGCTGTGTCTCATAAAGGAGCAAAAACAAAACTTCATATTTTAAAACTGATGAAAAGGTTTTTATATTAAGCCTAAAACCAAATTTGTTATTGACCACTTCATAAATAAGAAATTTAAATGTGTGAGTTATGCAATAATTACATATAACACATCATATATGCAAAGAGTAACAAAGAAATTTTATATTATTTTATTCAAAAGAGTAACAATTTTAGATATTTATGCAAAAAATATTGTGCATTTCAAGATGTCTTTATTCTTTAAACACTATAGAGGCTCATCAAAATTTAAAACA
>JAXIVD010008371.1:15000-17720 GCA_036785275.1 Cancer borealis | reverse complement strand
ATTAGAAAAAGGAGAAAATGAAGGAGTAGGAAGAAGAGACGAAAAAAAATCAAAACGAAGAGAAGGAAAAGGAAGAACGACGAGAAGCAAAAAAAAAAAAAAAAAAGGAGAAGGAGAAGGAGGAAGAGGAAGAAAATAGAATAGGAATTTCAAGATATCGCAGAAGGTATAACATAAGATACGAGAAACCGATAAAGGGAGATGGAGAAATAGAAAGAAAGATAAAAAAAGGTAAACATAAATAAATAAATAAAAGGAGATGAGAAGGGGAACAGTTGGACAACGGACGATTAAAGATAACGAGGAACGAACGAACGGATAAGAGCAAAAGGAAGACAAATAAAAATAAAGGAGGACAAAAGGACCCAAAAAGAAGAAGAAGAAGAAGAATCCAAGATAAGGAAGGAGAGAACCAAGGAAATAATAAGTGTGAAAACAAATAGCAAATTGCAATACATGATTAAGAAAATAATGAATTTCAAAATGCTAAGTGAAAACAATGAGGTAATTAGAAACAGGAGAAGGAAGAAGAGGATTATCCCGAAAAGAAGGAAGAAGAGGAGAAAGAGGAGGACAAGGAGGAGAAGAGAAAGAAGTGGATAATATACATACACACATACATTCCTACATACATACATACATACATACATAAAAACATATTTATACATACATACGAAACTGGATGTGTAATGACTTAAATAACATCAAATTACATATAAAGTAATCCTGAAAAATAAGTCTCACCACCGAACACCAATAAACAAAGATAATTTACGATGAAAAGCGAGAAAATGATGAAGGAGAATAAAGGATAAAAGGAAACACAAAATGAAATAGTCTCAGCGAAAAGAGTCCTTCGCAAGACATTTTAAGTTGAAATTATTAGTACTCTGATTTTAAAGATGACGTTAAGATGATGAGATAAGGCACGTGTGTGTGTGTGTGTGTGTGTGTGTGTGTGTGTGTGTGTGTGTGTGTGTGTGTGTGTGTGTGTGTGTGTGTGTGTGTGTGTTGTGTGTGTGTGTGTTTGTGTGTGTGTGTGTGTGTGTGTGTGTGTGTGTGTGTGTGTGTGTGTGTGTGTGTGTGTGTGTGTGTGTGTGTGTGTGTGTGTGTGTGTGTGTGTGTGTTTCCATCCACCGCATGCAATCCCCTGCCACACACACACCTCACCCATGAAAAAAAAACCTTTTAACATGCATTTTTGGAAAGGAAAAGTGCCAGCACATTTCATTTCATATTTTCCCCTTAACATTACTCTACCCTCCCTTCCCTTCCCCTCTCACCCCTCGCAAACACCCTATTATTGCACGTGAGGGGAGAAAAGGAGGGGAGGGTGTAGGATTGAGGGGAAAGGGGAGGTGTAAGCAGGTTGAGTGTGTTGGATAGGTAGGGAGGGAAGAGGGAAGGGAAGAGGGGAGGGAAGAAGGGAAAGTGAAGATAGGAGCAAAAAGGGGAGGCAGAATATGGGTAGGGATGGAGGAATGAAGAAAGGTGGAGTAAAGGAAAGAGGGAGTATACTGAAGAGAAGAGAAGAGGGAGAGGAGGAAGAGAAGGTTTCGAGGGGATTGAAAGAGGGAAGGATACATATTGTAATCAAAGTTATGAAAAAAAAAAATAGAGCTACAAGGAAATTCAGGTCACTCACTCACTCACGTATTCACTCACTCAGTCCCACGTTAAATGTACACCTATAGGAAACTTGTCATGATTTCATCCATTATTCTCATGTCGACCAATTCCTCCCATTTCTTTTTTCTCTCCTCGGCCAAGAGTTCAAGGTTAGGAAAGGACTCGTTATTCCTATAAATGTTCACACAATCCATCATGCATTTGTTTCACTCACCGCTGGAAGGGAAGAGGAAGAGAGAGAGAGAGAGGGAGAGAGAGAGAGAGGGAAAGAGAAAAAAAGGAGGTAAGGAAGAGAAAAAATAGATATAGTGTGTTTCTATATGAAATGATGAAGAGTAAAACGAATGATTGTGAAATATTCCTGTCTGAACGAAGTCTTAAAGTCGTGTTGAGTGGTAATTTTATTCTTTTTTTCTGCGTCAAGAGGAGAAGGAGGAGGAGGAGGAGGAGGAGGAGGAGGAGGAGGGAGGAGGAGGAGGAGAAGGAGGAGGAGGAGGAGGAGGCGAAGAAGAATGAAACAAATGAGATGGAAAACACTGCAAAATAAAAGTATAGACGCAAACGAAAACTGAAAGTGAAAAATAAGAACGAGAAGAAATAAAAAAAAGACGATAACGACAGAGAAAAGATAAACACAGAGAAAATAAACGCAAGTAAACAGAATTAAAAACAAAAATGGCGAATCAGAAAACATTTAACACCAAAAAAAATAATAAAGCACATTTACTGAACCATTTCTTATTCAGCCAAAAAAAAAAGAGAAAAAGCAAGAAAAACCGGTTAACTCAAGAGCGAAAAGTGAAAATGAAGATAAATGAAAATAGAAAAAGACTTAATGTAATTTTGAGATTCCAATTCAAACATAAATATTCTTTTTCCTACTTGTATAACTCTTAGTGTGAACATTTTCCAATCTATAACATGATCTCCAAAGTTCTTCTTCATTAATGTGAGAGAAAAAGAAATCACAAAAGAAAAAAACACAAGAAAAAAAAAAATCACCTCTCAATCTCGTCTAGCCACCAGAAAAGAAAAAAAAAACAATAACACATTAATATTAAGTAATTACTCATATATACTTAAATACATAA